>JAZHYW010035703.1:0-29864 GCA_037355805.1 Ixodes ricinus
AATTCTATAGAAATATGGTGACAGAAAGTCTATTGAGAAGTGGTGATAAAAATTTTATAGCATTTCTATCGTCTGTATTTTATAGACTTCGGTTGAAAGAAAGTCTATAGAAAGTCTATTGGAAATTGTCGATATGACGTGACTGGATAGGAATTTGAAAGAGTCGTTAAAATATGGATAGGATTTCTACAGACTGCCTGAAATATTTCTTGTAAGGGCGAAGTGGAAACTCGCGTTAGTTGCCAGGCCAACAAAATTAAATATATTTTCAAGGGATATGCCGCTATTTATTTCTAGCCTTTTGAAGCTTCCAATACAAAGTGCATGGGGGGGGGGGGATTGGTGTCCGAGTGCTTTAGTGCACCGCAGTTCGGGGCAACTGCATGGAGCGAAAGCTCGCGCTGCAGAACCCAGGGATCCTTAGTGTTCAATCCCCACCCCTGCCCGTTTCGATCTCGGTGATCATCCTACCGGCGTACGATCGTGTGTCACTACTGCGTGGTGCAGGTTAAAGACCCCAGGCTAGCGGTTGTACCGCACTCTCTAAATTCCTCGTCTACAGCTGAGACACCAGACGCCGATTGAGGCTGAAGAACCTCCGGCTGTTTAAAACATACATACAACATAATTATTGAAGTGCAGGAATGCCATGCAATCGCGAAAATGCGTTTCATTCTGGGCTCTTTTCAGCGGGAGCCTAAAAACGGGCAGCCCGCTTTGCGCACCTTGAGTTTCCCCACACTACAATTAAATAATAAAAAAAACGGGATTCGATTCCTGTATTTAGGGAGCGTGTCAAAAGCTGGTAACTCGAGCTCGTCGGGCCTGTCTAAAGTCATTGACAACTTAAAATATGCGAGACGTGGCCCGGTATATTGGCGGTTCTTGCTTCCAGATTTGTGTTTCGGCGTTCGTATCGGCTAGCTTGGAGATCCCATTCGCTGCAGACAAATAGTAATAAGATGCCCGGTACCCACCTCACCCCTGGTTTCTTAAGTTGTCAGCGACAGTTATTCACTTCACCCCAGCGTTTCCCAATTCAAGCTAACCTTGTCCACGTACCGCCCAGCGATATGTCGTCAGCGGTTTCCGACCACGCAAAAAGTGAACACGTCATCTCCAGATGCCGGGCAGAAAGGACAAACGGGCAAGCAGAGCGGAAAGGAACCGGAAAAAACAAACACAGCAAATTACCACGACAAAAAGCAAAAAAAAAAAAAATGATAAGGCGCTTCCGAAGGAAGAGACGGGCAGTTGCTTCCAATTACCGGGACGGACGTTCTAGAGCCTGTCCACGCATGCGCGGAGAGAGTTCCCAAGCGGTAGGGTATCGTCATCCGAGACTGCCTTGAGGTTGACATTACTCTCATCCCTTTTTTTTGGCCTCATTAGGTGGCTCGCGGTTTATGGTGGGTAACAATGGTTTAGGAGCAGGGACTGGTCATTAAAAACCGGGCATTGTAATGACTTCCCCACGGAGAGGACGTCGCACCGAGCCCTACCTCGACCGCAAGCACGTCATCGATAATCTCCGAACAGTATATTGTACAAAACGGAAGGAGGCAGTTCGGGTTACGTTGTGCGCGCTAACTTATGCTCGAATTCCTTTAAGAATAAAACGAGGTTCTGAGAGCAACATGCACTCTAATGAATACCTGGCCCGAGCCTGCACTGTTTGTTTAGCTCTTGCATCGTATGCTTGCCTCTCTTTCCCCATTATTACGAGTCTCGTTTTTGGTAGTGTTCTCGAGAGATGGTGTCTGGTGGCGTTATGCTACGTTCGGGATACCTTCCAGGCATGGGTACTTGATTATCGAGGGACCAAGGGAGCGGGCAGAAATTTTGGAAGCAAAGCGCCTTCTTTGTAGTTTTTGTTGTGTTTTTTTTTTCTTCTCCTAGAACATGGGTATTCCTAGCGATGATCTCAGCTTTGGCATTACGCTGCTCGGAGGTTCGTTTATAATGACGGTGGGAAGATAAGGCTGAGCGGATCAAGAGCGGCATAACGATGTCCTGCGCTGCCGACGGAAGACACAAGATCTGATCAGACTTGTTTTTGTTAAACGACTACATGTGCTACTCGTGTTATAAATGTATTCTTGCCAAGTTCCATGGCAACGAAACTCGGTCGCTCGGTTGCGCGGTGGCTACCGTCAATCATTTTAACATTTCCTTGTCCCTAGAGCCCTCTTTTTTATAGGAAAGCCATAAAAGGGTTTTATTTATAAGAAATGTACACACCATGAATATATATGCTACAAACTGCAATTTTGTTCACGAAGGTTTCGGCTAAACCACGCCTCGGACGCAATCTCGTACCTTCAGAGTTACAAGTACGTTCGTGGGAGCGACCTGCTGGTGACGGCTTCTACCAGTCAGTTGATGGCCGCCTAGCTGGTCATTGGCATGCAGTTCTTGTCTTGGTAACTTATGCTAGCCGATACGTATAAGAAAATATAAGGCTTTTATATGATTGGTTTGATTGGTCTTGATGCCTCAGCGAAGACTGTAGATATTCCATGTCAACAGCCAAAGGGAGGCTGGTACCACAGGCTACCCTCCTCACGTCCGAGCTATAGTCAATCAACTGCCCAGAAAAAAACAAAACTATCGCGTTTATGAAAAAAAAAAAAATAAACTTGTTAAGCTTTTGTTTACAAGGGTAAAACTATCAGTATTTGTAAAAAGATGTTTTTGAATGGACCCTATTCAAAAGTGCATCAAGCAACATTGGCAGTTGCCATTGCTTGAACACGAAGCGTGTGATTGGATCCGAGTCTTCGCCGAACGCTGACGTCACACTCGTTTTTCAATAAGAGTTGAGCAGTTTTCACGCCGAACGGTGACGCAGCCCTCGTCTCCAATGCGGAGCGCAAGTTCGTGTGTTTTTGTTTGCACGGGTTGTGTTGACGTGAGTCAGAACGCCGAGCTCTGATTGGCTCTGATTGATGAATAGTGGGTAGACTTCAAGGTAGCTAACATTGAGGTCTACCTACTACCCTTCAATCAGAACCAATCAGAGCTCGGCGTTCTGACTGACGTCACCACAACCCCTGCAAAAGAAGCCGACGAACTTGCTTCCCCACGGAGCCGGTCACGTTACCTCAAAATTCTTTTTGCTGCTATTTTGAACACCGGCAGAGGTTCCTGCATTGACCAGCATACAACCGGCCCTGGAGTTCAATTTCGGTCATCGCGAGATCCAATTTGCCGCTCGCGGAGATGGCATTCGTATAGACGGTTCGTCTGCTAACGCGAGCGAAGAACGCGATTTGTCTGCTACGAAGCATCATTCGCAGACGAAAATAAAAGTAGAAAAAAAAGCATACATCGTCTGCTAACGGCCATACACAAAAAGGGTTGATCATCTATCCGCAACGAACCAAGCGGCGCGGCGGAGTGAGACCGGACACGGGCCGAAATTGTGATCGTCTGCTATTTTACGTTGGAAGCCATTGACAACCTGCACTCCTTTGGCAAACCTCAAGTTTGCTCTGCTGCCGTACACGAGCTGAAATCGGTTGGAGGATGGAGTGCTATGGACAAGCCCATCCGAGACTGCGAGACCCTTCTCGTTATTTCTGAGTTATTTCGTGAGGCGTTCTCACCCAATTTTTCCTTATTTCAAACTTACGAACGGGTAAAAAATATATCATTGCTTCAACACGCGTTAGCCATGGCGCCACGTCCAATCAGCAGCCTAGAATGCTCTCGCTTTCACCTTGACCAAAATCGGAGGCTTAAAAGTCAGCGCTCGCGTATGTCTGACAGCCTGGATTGAGTTCCAACCACTCATCTCAAAACGAAATCATATGGGTACAGGCTTAGCAGCGAGCCTGAATGCAGCCGCCGAGCTGTCATATTACCAATGACAAAAAGTGAGCTTTTGACATCAGGTATAGGTTTTCTCAATATTAAAATTTTACTCTATTTTTTTTTGCCTTTGTCACATCATCTATATTTACTCGCGCGCGCACTGCTGCGTTGAGAGTAATCTCACTTTTGTCGTAAGTGCCTCGCGTCAGGAAGCATTTCCGATCGCTTGACGTGGTTCGGAAACGACTTTGACCGTTTTCATGGAATTCCCGAACGCTAGGATTCGGGATGTCAAGTTGGGTTTTGTTTGGAAACCAATAGAGTGTGAAATAAAATATACCGTTTTCTTTTCGACGAACTGCTCTCAGATGTCCCGGGATTTTCATGTGATTCCCGAACCGACGACATATGAAAATGTCGCGTGGGGATGATGGCTTCCGAAGCGAAATGAAAGTGTTTTTGATTGTCTTCTTGTATAAAGAAAGAGCTACTTTTTTTTCTTTTTTGGTACACGCTACCCTTGATGTGAGTGCTATTGTGAGCTGCTTTGTAGGTCTTCATTTATATGTTTTGTCAGGAATTTACAACGAATATATCAGAAAAAACAGCACAACATAGCACTTGCCTGCAGTGCCGAGTTCGAAGACATGCGAATGTAAGGACGGCGTCAATCGCGAGTTTCTAGCAGGGTGGAGAAGAAAACTCAAGATGATTTGAATCGGGATTTAAATAGTGATTTATATCGGTATTTAGATCACACCGGTTTTTCTCTGATGATTTACAGGGGTACAGAAACGAAAATCAAAATATACAGAAACCTTCCCGAAATGGGTGAAATATGACCTATGATATCCGTAAATGACAATCGCACGTTCGCATTTTGTGTATATGGCTATATTTTTGTTTCAAGCGTGCGATTCTAGCTGCGCTTCGAAATCGGCCATCGAGGCGTGCGATGCGTCATGGAGCTCCGTCCCAACCGTGACGTCAGTCTCCTCAGCAGAGCCAAAGGCTGGCGTGATTATGAGCGCCACCACGCCGTGGCTTTTGCGTGTTACAATCTCGCGTTTCGGAGTGGCGGACGACTGCACAGCTGCACGACGACCGTCGTGACGCATTCATTTGGGCCCTTGTAGTCCGCGGTGCGTTCCGCCATGATCTATGAACTCGACGAGGACGAGGATTTCGACTACAAAGGGGACTTGGAAGATGTCAGCGAAGACCAGTAGTCACTCTCGCACATGGTGACGGACAGGCGATTCGGGTTAGGAGCGTACGAACCATCCGACTAGTCCTACCGTCCGCCCGACAAAATCCGAAGAGGGTCGGGATCGCCAAGAAATGTCTCGCATTTAATAAAAACTGTACAACTTGGAAATATAAAACAGCGGCACAACCCCTCCCCCCCCCCCCCCCTCGGTAGCAAGCGAATATTTTTGGTAGAAAGATCCAGACTTCTGAGGACCGTGGGTCGCCTTTCATAGTCCCCATCGCTAAAATGGTCACCGTACAGGCGATCGGTTATCACCGGCGACCGAGAGACGACGGAAGCGCGAGACGGACCCACACGCTTCGGAATTTCTCATCGTTCGGAAACCCGTGGTTCGGCGGCTCGCAGTTTAGGATGCTGTTGCCGCGGCTCTCTGCCGAGCATAGGCGCGGCATCCTGCACGCAAACGTGATGAATAAACGCAGAAACAACTCGAGCAATACCAAAACAATCGCGCGCCGCGCGAAGCAGCGCGATTGCGTCATTGCGTTCACGGCTGGGGTGTCTATATGAGTACGGTGCACTGCCGAGGGTGGCGCCACTGCGGGAGGAGCAACACCTCACGATCCCCCAACATAGCTTCGGCCCACCAATCACCAGGTGCAAGTGAGAAATCGTTTTATTCGTTTTAAAATTACTTTTTTGCGTTTACGAACGAAAGACTGATGTTTCTTACGTGCAGATGTAACCTTGTATATACCTAAGCCATAAAATGAGCCTCAACATTTTTGTTTCCGTACCCTTTTAAATCAAGCCTTTCCCGCAAAAAATATAAAAATAGTTTTATTTATCATTTGCTTCTCTCTTGATGCTTTCAATATGCATTTGTTATCTATTTAAATCAAGGCATATTCAATCAAAAAGATTTATAGGAGACTCAACACGAACAAAAAGCGGTGCTCCTCTGGGCAAATTGGAGCGTTAATTTTTTTCTAGCTTCTACTTTGTTTATAAATTATGTAATGTCGTATTGCAAGCAAACGAGAGCACTAAAGGAAAGAAAAATAAAGCATTTTCTCTAACAACTACAAAAAATCAAGCTGCATTTTTTTGGCATGTTTTACGTCAATAAAATATGTTTGTTATTAAACTGAGCTTTAAGAAGTAAACTTTACAGCAATTATTTTTCCGCATTGTTTTCAGTGATCGGACGGATTGACCCATCAATTTTCCACGTTTAAAAATGCAAAGAGTGATGAAGAATCACTCTTTTCAACTACAATTCTTTAAATGAGATAACGTAATTTAAATCAAATAAATTTGATGAGAAAAATATATATTTATTTTTTATGTATCGATTTTTTCTATTTTTGTTTTGAGTGAGAAAAATATTGGGACTAGGCGCTAGCAAGTCACTAAGGCTATGTGCGACAGTGTTTCATGTTTCAGAAGGACTGTCGGAAGCAATCGGCTGACGTTTGAATAATTTATCAGATCTACAGCTAATAGAGCGCACCCACAACACACACACACAAAACATGTTCTGAACATTACTGCTTTATTAAAAATAAAGAACAAACTGCAGTTCTCAAGCCCGGTACTGAAAGGAGCGCTTACGCGTGTTTGTGAGTCACAGTTTAATTATAAGATTATTTCAAGCAACCGTGATATTACACACAATAAAAATTCCGAGGACACCTAAGCACTTCTTATGAGTTGTGGATGCGAAAGCATTCTCGGCGCCGAGAGGAGCAGAAGCGGCCGCAGCGCCGGTAGGGAGTGCGGCGGTGCGCCGCTCAGACCGCCCTGGCTCGCTGATGACTGCTGCGCCGCTGGGTGAGGCAGCGGCGGGAGTGCGAAGCTCGGCGCAGCACCGGGAGTGCGAAGCTTGGCGCGGCGCATGATCAAATCACGTGTCCTCTCATCATCATGATCGCCCTAGCTGCGGGCACCGGTTGACGACGTTAGACCTCAAAGCGTAACATTAGGCCTAACGTTAGGCCTAACTCCAGGCCAGCGCATACCCGCCTTCCCCCCGCTGCGCCGCCAGCAGTTCGGCAGGCCCCTTAGCAACGATGACGCCGTTGCTATGGAGCCGCATGACGCGTCACAGCCAATGGGAATTAAGGTGCCGTTTCGCTGCTACAGACAACGCCGGCTTCGCTCCATGGGACAGTTAAAGCTTTAGCATTAATACCCCTCTGACGGAAGCTGAATAAGCCTACGCAGACCTGCGGCAAAAACGGGCGCCGCGCGCTGATTCTCATAGCAACAGCCCAGGACGCTGTGACGTGGACCTATGCCAAGCCGCCACGTCACAGCGTGCGCGCAAGTTGCCATGGAAACTGCCGCGCGGCGCCCGTTTGGTCGCTCATGTGTTCCCTGCTTAAAAAATCGCCAAAACGTTACGGGCTGTGGCACGCTGTATCTGTGATTAGATGCGATTAGAAAAAGTAATTTCGCAGGATAATTTCACGGGTTGATATATATGAGCGAACAAGTACCAGTTTCGTGCCGACGGAATGTTCTAAACAAAACGGAAGTATATGTGAAAAACGATCTGTGTGCCTCGGCTGGTGATACGTACTGCTAACAATAAACCTGTACGCCAGCATTAACGCGGATAAAACAGAACATAGCAGTGGAGGAGAATGCGGCGAAAAAGAAAACAACTGTGTAGGCCTTGAACAAATCTCGACAAGGAGGCAGCTTATAAAAAAGCATTGACACCCGCGAAAATTTAATTGTTTTATTTTTGTTAGGCGATTTAATATGGTGTCAAGAGACTACCTAATCAATATTTTGCTACAGAGTCAAGTATAGTTTTAATAAAGCCAATAAACTCAACTGCTCGAATCCGAGACCGAAACACGAGCACGGAAGCTCATGGCCGGAAGTCACGTGGTCATACCCGACGGCGTTTTTGTTTTTTCTCCGCTTCTCCAGCGTGTGAAGTAGACGACGAAGTTGCGCCGTTTGTCGCGTGATTGTTTCGCACGTATATTCCTTCCGCTCGTTGTTCTGCGCTTGAAGATCGATTATCTGGTACCACGAACAACAGTTTCGAAATAGCGGCCCCACTTTTACCCACGTCCATTGCAACGTTGCTCCGTCGTGCGCTGCCATCGCAACGTCGAGCACGAGGCACGCCGCCATATTGAGAATGACGTATAAATGTACTTCCTGTGATCAGTGCAATATTTGTTTTTTCGACCAACGTATTTGCAGCGTTTTGGAGGCCACAAAAATGGGGTTCATATTCTTTTCTATTTTTAATATTGAATGTGTGGCTTAGATGACCCACGGCTTTGAATATATTTGGTACACATAGTTTGAACGCCACGTGACCATGGAAAAGAGAGTGAGCGCGACTGAAACCGACCAATTCTCGACAAACTGTTTTCGGGCGGAAAGAAAACGAATTTCGAGCTGCAAATTGTGTTCTGGTAGTTAGGCTCTTATAGGTTATATTCACACAAAAATCTCGCCGAGTATAAATACCCTCCAGCGCTCTTTTAAGTAAGAGATAGAAAGAAAGAAAGAGAAGGAGAGCTATAGAGAAAGAGAGAGAGAGAGAGATAGAAAGAAAGCATAACGCTGATGTTTTTTTCCCGGACGTTTCAGTCCTCTATCCTGTTGTGTTCAAATTTCAAGGACCTTTATCTACGTACAAAAGAGGAATATGACAAAATCGAGAAGCTGCTTTGTTCTCCTTCAGAACTAGAATACTACCTTGCTCGTATGATAGAAGCCAATTATAAAAGTAATAATAACCACGATTTCCGTCTTAGTAGTTTACTTTGCTCTCAACAACACGAACAAGGCCGCGCAACTCTTAGCCTGCCAGCATCAACGAAGCGGCTAAGCAAGAGTCTAAGGTACACGTTGACAGCGCCTCGAAAGTATCATGTGACCCATTAGACCGGATGATGCCTTAGCACACGAACCAAACTTGAATGTTCTGTTACGTGCCATGATAACCTTCTGTGTGTTTTTTCTTCTTTTTCTTAGCAGCACAGGCCGATGGCTCCTAAAACGGCAACAGGGGTATAGAGGAAAGGGTGGTTGGGCGAGGACTGGAAGAGAACATGGCATTGAGTCTTTCCCTGGCGCCTTGGGAACTGCAGTCGTTAACCGGAAGTTAGGGTGTTGCCCGAGGCGCCTACAGAAGCCCCGCTTCCGTCTCACAATGCCTTCTTAACGACCGCAATCAAGATGCGTTTTCTTTACTTGCTTCTCGGACTGCGGGTCTACCTTCGCCCTTCCTTTTCGTTTTTATATTTAGCTTCTTTGTTGTCCTCCTCAATCATTCTTTCAATCCCTTTCTCTCTTTCATTTTTTTTCTCTTTTCTTTTTTTTCGGAGCTCTCTTTCATCTGCTTCTCTCCAAGAACGACAAGAAGGACAAGATATCTTTGTCGTTCTTGTTCTCGGAACATATTGCTTTCTCGAACTGCCAATGCCGTCACGTAAGGAGTAAGATTTTTTAAAATCTTTTTTATATGCCTTAAAGAAAAATATGAAGTTCCAACCGGTATAAACATTTAAAGCAGTGTTAAGGTGTGGGCTGTAACAGAGCCGTCAAATTTTGGGAATTTGGCTCTTTCTAAAAATATTGAAAAGTTACGCGGGATCGGTGGTTGATTGTGTGAACACACTGCAGCTTGGAGAACGTAGAGCTCGCCCTGCAGAACCCAGAGAACCCATGTTTAATCTCTAACCAGGGCTGTCTCGATCCGGACGAGTATCGTACCAATGTGTGGTCGTGTATCACTACTGCGTAATACACGTTAAAGACCCCAGGCTAGAAGTGGCATGTACCGGCAAACTTTCTCATGTACAGCTGCCATAGGGGCTGGCTAACTTCCCGCCGTTTAAATGTGCACGCAAAGAAAAACACATCAACGAGACGTTACAATCTCTGGCTGGGCTATCTGACCAACGTTTCAACAAACGGTTTGTCCGTTACTGCTTTAATATAAGTCCCGAAATAACCGCCCACACCTCTTGACATAATAACTCGAACGGCACGTGATATTTTGTGTCTTGGAATGTAGATGATCAAGAGCTGTACGAAACACAGTACTCGGACGGAAATCAAACTGGAGTCAGTCATTTTGCGATCGGTCGTTCACGTTGCGTCTAGCTTGACCCTCATGTACGCAGCTGCTGTCCCGCCAATGCTCTGATTTCGATTCAACGAGACAAGAAATCGAGACTCTTTCGTGAACGGAAGCCCCCTCGTGTTTTAGCAATATCTTTCTAAGGAGACCACATACAGAAAGCTCAAACGATGAAGCATGAGCATTCGTGCAGACGCACATAAATAATCTCCCCTAGTCTACACGCACACGTCAAGTGCATTAAGAGAACGGTAGCCGCATTTTCCCGCAGGTGCAAGCGCTGGTTGTTTGCCCCATATATTCTGTTTTTGAATAAGATTCTGCGTTTTTTGGCGGCTTTTAAGCGCTTTCTCTACGTGGAGAGTCATCACAGTCTCATAGTGCTACGCTGTGTTTTAGCGTGCCTGGTTGTAAAGATTTCGAAAGAGAACTTTTACGCGGCTCGGCTGAAACCGAAGAGAATATTCCGTCTGATCAAAATTCTGTGGGCTAAGAATCAGCCACCCAAAGACAGCGAAACACAAGAAGAATGTCGCAACGCTTCGGTGGAGGAAATATAAAAGCACGCGCACACACACGAATGCGTTTCTTAATCCCCAAAACCCGAAAGTCCTCCGCAAAAACGCAGGGCCAGAACGCACATTGGTTGCGTGGTCGATCCCTTCCACTCGCAGAGCCGCTTTGGCGGCGGAAGAAACGTACGTATAGCCAAGGCTCTTTGTAGCGGAGCGAAGCGACCAATCATTACCTGATTAATTAATCGATCTTTCGACGCCTCCGTGCCCCCTTTCTCCCTCACCCACTTCCCCAATTTTTCTCTCCTGGAAGAGAGGAGACGGGGAAGAGCGATTGAGGGGCACCGAAAGCAAGAGAGACTTGGGGCGACAACCTTGTGTTGATGTTTGTTGGCTGGAGTTGAAGGAAGCGGGAACAGGCTGACGGGGCGATTGGGAAGAAAGGAAGGAGGGGGTTGGGAGAAAGATTTAGGAGGAAGGCGGCGAAGACTGATTAATGGGGGCGTTCTATCTCGGGCTTGCCTTCGGACGGAACTTGGCAATTAAGATGTCGAGACGCCTCGGTCTGTCCCGAATCCTTTAGCCCCCGCGTCAGGGGAGGGAGGGGTCGGGTCAAAAGAAACGGATTGGCGGGGAGATGGCGGAAAAGGTGGAAGGGCGCGGCATGACGCTTAGCTGGAGGTTTGCTTATTATACTCACCGACAACTTAAGAAACGATTGGCATGGCGAGCTCCGAGCATTTCAATATCGCTCCAAAGCAATTAGATTGAAGCACTGGCTGATAAAGACGCCGAATTACGAATGGAGAAGCAACGCGTTGCGCTTCTTCAAAAGTCACGACGTCCGGTGCGTCTAGTCTAGTCTGGCGTCTATAGCATCGCCTGCTAGTCGTACAAACAGACGCGTGGCAGCCTCCGGCGTTGTCTGCTATTCCACCACCATTTATCATCGTCTGCAACGCCCGTAAGACGCGGCCATCAAAGTCTGCGTCCGCCATCGCTTGCGTCCGTCTGCTATTCCGCTCCCATTTAAACCCTCTGCAACGCATGCGAGACTCGACCATGAAAGCGGCGTCCTTGCGTTCCACCATGTAAAAGCCACGGTCGAATAATACTAGCGTCGGTCAGCGTCTGTCGATGTGCGGTAAAAAGCATCTGAACTGAACGCCTAAGAAACAAGGACAGGAGGAAGAAGAGACAACACGTTGGCGTACTCGCGCAACTGAAAGTTTAATTTGAAAAACACACACTTATATACGGTTTCGTGACACAGCACGTCAATTACCCTAGCCTACACTCTTTCTGCAAAATTACAAATTTTTTATCAAGAAGGGCCAATGATGGCTCGCTGTTACACATACTTGTGCCTCTTGTTTTTATTTAAAGGCTTCCTGTATTTCTCTTGTTGTTTTATTCCTATGCCTTCCGAGGATCTTAATCTCCGAAAAAAGTGGTGTGGACTCGCATCTATTGCAATGCACTGCCAAGTGACCCGACGGGAACTGTTTAGTGAGAGCAGCATGCTCTCTCGCACGATCATTAACGAATCGCCAAGTTTGGTCCACGTAAGAGAGGCCGCATGAAAGTGGAATATCACACACCACACACGTGGAGCTTTCCACAAATTTATTTTTGTGCTTTTTCTTGCAGCCATCACTCCCAAAAATGAGGGACATATATTTTTCGCCACAAACCAGATGGATTATTTGGAGCAGAAAAACTACCGAGGCATCATAACGTTCAGCAACTTCTTTTTTTAAGTTGTGAGATAAGATATGTATGCAAGGAATTGCCGGCCTATGCCTAAAGGACTCTAGGTTACTCTTTTCGGCGCCGATGAGCTTTTTCTTTAGGCCTTCTGCAAACTTCAATGAGCGACTTGTGTGGGAACCCCGCACTCAAGAGTCGGTCGACCTGTCTCTGGAAGCTGCTTCCCATTTTATCAGGACTTGACTTCGTCAAAGAGGCTACGAGACACGAAGTTGCAATGCCACTTTTTACCAATTTGGACTGGGTCGAGTTGTATGGCAGCGCAGCTTTCTTTGAGCGGGATTCATGGGCCCAACGAATGTTGTCAAGCGAGAATTCAAGTTTTAAGTCCAAAAACTGGATTCTTCCCTCGAAGTTCTCTCATGCGTAAATTTTAATCCATTTGCTAAAGCAGTAAAAATGCCCAACAGATCGGCTGTAACTGCGTCCGAGAGCTCATTGGGTGGGAGAGCAATGACCAAGCAGTCATACTTATCTAAACATCTTGAAGATCTCTCCACTTCCCAGCCTCTCAAGAATAGCATTGTCGCATTGAGCTAAGGTAATGTCGCAAAGGACAGGAGCAACCCGCGACCCGATACAGATGCCTTATTTTTGCACATACACCTCGCCGTCAAAGGAAACAAAAGTGTGGTCTAAGTAAAACGACAAAAGTTCAATAATGCCCTCCACGCTAATCCCGCAGGCGTTTCCGAATGAACTAAAAACGAAAAGGAACAAAATAAATCTGCAGTTTTTCACCGTTGCTGTTCTTGTTTTCTTGCATAGCGTCCGCGAGGTAGGTGGGTGAGCATGACGGCGCACAATTAAAACGCAACCTAGAAATATTCACTCTAGTAAGCAAGGCGCCCTGCTCCTAAACTTGAGAGCTACAGGTCCGAAGCGAAATGAGGGAAAAAAACCTCCACAAACCTGACGCGAGGCGAACACCCGATTACTTCCAGCGAAATGGCTCGCATATTCTTACCTGAGTAGGTTACCTCTCAGTACTACTGAAACCACGGTCGCAATCACGACGGTTGCACGATCCTCAAAGTACAAGGTGCCCCAAAAAATGTTATTTATTTTTCGTTGCAAAATTAAATTACAAATCACCGAACGCTCATTTTCTGTCCAAATGTAGCGTCTAGAGGTCCGAACCACATGCCAAAGTTTCATAACTAATCGTTATCTTATTCAAAAGTTATAAGCGATTTTCTCAAATTTTAAATGGGAAAATGGCAGCCGCCAGAGCTCTTGATTACATTCAGCTCTTTGGCGCCAGTTACCGAAAACCGGCTAAAATGGGCTCCAATTTCGCATTAAAAATTTCATAAAAATCACTTATAACCTTTGAATAAGATAAAGGTTAAGGCTAAAACTTTGGCATCTGGTTCGAACCTCTAGCGCTACACATTTGGGCAAAGAATCAGCGTTCCGGCAAAACATAATTTATTTCGCAACAAAAAAAAAATTCTATATTTTTTTGGAGGGGTACGTTGTAGAAGGTCTGCTTTTACGGAAACCGACACATTTATTCGGCATCAAAACGCGCAAACGAACAGATCAAGCCAGATCAAGCAAAATAGAGAGTTCACGAGAAAAGAGGACCGTGTTTTTCGGCCGCGGGTAAATAAACTATGGATCGCAGAATGCTCAAACTCCGTGAGAATGCGACGCTAGCGGCTGGGATAGAACGCGAAAGTTTGATGACTTGACATCATCTGGATCAAAAGGTAATTGAGAAAGCCGTACTATTCTGCAGCCTGATGCAAGCATCAACAACTGGCGACATCGGTGCACAGCGTGGATCAGAACTGATAAAGGTTACAAATGAACCAAACACGCAGAGACGCTTCTTAATCAACATTCAAGCCGGACTGCACACGTGGACCGTGTTGCTGGGACCTTGGCAAAGGGGCCCTGCGGTATACTTTGTAGATTTAGAGCAAGTACTAACAACTAAAGTCATGCTAATGCTCTACAACGTCTCTTTGGGCGTCCAGCGCAAGCCGACCTTGTCTGGGAGTGACGTCGCAAGCTAACAATACTCAGTCGCGTCATATTTTAACCGGACGAGCGAAAACCTCGTCTACCGACGTAGGCGACCCGCAGTACTGATGCGCGCACAAATGTAGCGT
Organism: Ixodes ricinus; assembly: GCA_037355805.1. Classification (NCBI taxonomy): domain Eukaryota; kingdom Metazoa; phylum Arthropoda; class Arachnida; order Ixodida; family Ixodidae; genus Ixodes; species Ixodes ricinus. Next base: position 14,554 of record JAZHYW010035703.1, read on the forward strand.
TATTTGCGTCACTCAGTGTGCTTACCACCGGTCCAGACGACTTATACAGGCTTTTTCTTCTAGTCGAGACGAAATATAAGCTGTCGCAGACCGTTTTCAATTACGTATGCACGTAGTTTTGTTCAAGTATGTGTAAGCTCAGAAAGGCCTCATGATGCGAGTCGTATAAAAATTTTTGAGAGCAAAGGAATGACCCGGCTGGCACCCTTCTGCCACCATAATCGTGGGTTAGACAGCGCTGCAACACTAGCAAGGGCTAGTGGGTTAGACTGGCGTCCGACGAACGGCCTTGAGCGTAGACTACCATGTGTCCCAGAGCGTTGAAAGAGCACTGTTTCGCGCGGTGAATGGCTGCGCAGAAGCGGCTCCCCGTTCTGTGCTACGATCTTTACCCCGTGTTTGCTGTACAGTTTGAACTGGCCGGAATGCATGTTGTTAAATGTGCACGATGATCAGTCTTAGTATATGCTGATGCAAATTGATTATGCGTAGCCGCCCTGGCCCGCCCGCTTCTATGTATATGCCCTGTCCAATTTCAAACTGTCGGTTTGTGGCGCCTCTCGATGCCGTCGGCCTGGAGCGCGGCACGCCGTGATAGCTACCGTATTGTAGCTCTCTGTCCCTGCCCTGGCATTCTCTGGCCGACTCGGAATGCCAGGACCTAACGACGTCATGAAGTTGAGGTTGAATTTGATATACTGCTGGATCATAGGCGCTCAATTCTCCGTGAGCCTGATGACAGTAGCGACTGGATAGAAGGCGAAAGCTTGGGGACTTGATGTCATCTGGATCGAAAGGTAATTGAAAGGAACGACACTTCATCATGGGCCGACGTCTACGCTGGGACGCGCTGTACCGTAGTCGGTTGCCGAATTCAAGAAAAACTCGAAGCTTCTGACACAAAGTACTCCGTTGTCTGGACCTTCAAGCGAAGTAGACACGCAGGAGATGAGGCATATCGAGAGGGAGGAAAACGCACCTGTTCATGGTGGCCAGACAGTTTCGTAGGCGGTGCTTTTCCTGCATTTTTTTTTTTATCTGGTAATATCGACAGTCATCTTTCTTTTTTATTTTAATCTCAGATCGTGAATTTTGGTTTTCAGTGCCGATAGTATCGATAGCGCTATTGAGAGTGTTTACACGACTACTGTAAGGCCTATTGATTAAATTTTAAGATACCTTTTATTGCGCGATCGATTCGCGTTTCTGGACGGCCTTCGCACGTGCTGCAGTCGCCTTTTCTTGTTTTTAAACTTTCACCACTGTTACAGAAAAACGAGAATTATAACTAGTTGAATTTGAGAGTGGATAAAAAATAAAACGAAAATTAAGAAGCGTCACATATCTTTTTAATGTATTAAGCCTACCTCGCGCGCTATGTAAGCGGAAGAAATAATAACTCATAAATAATAATATATGAAACTTGAAATCAAATTTCGCACAGCTCGAGCGATAAATCCACTTATAAGAAAAAAACAACTAAGCACCCCCTAAAAACAGTAAAAAAAAAAAGAAGCTAGCTGCAGCGTTCGCCCACCCGTTTAAAATAGATACAGAACGCAATTATTTAAATTCACCGCTTCAAGTTCTGCTCAGTGCTCGGCGATTGAAACAAAAAAAACTAGATGTCTAGCCAAGATTGAAGGATGAAAAAAAAAAAGAAAGAAAGAAGCATATATGAAACGAACAAAGGCGGTGGTTCAAGAACGGGAGGTGGAGTTTCAGTTTGTTTCGCATTTTGGTTATTAACCTTTGCAATAACGTATTCAATTTTATGAGAACTATAAAAAAACAGCTGTATACGAAAAACACAAACAAAAACAGCTTCAGACACAAAAAATTAATAAACAAAGGGCGTACCTACATGAAATTCAAATGGTCGAAATGCCCGGACTGCTCGAGAGAATATTAAGCCTCTTATCGCTGAGCAGGTAAGATGAGTTAGAGATTAGCTCCCGTCATTTATTTGTTAGTTATTGATTCATATATTTGGTTTGACCGTATCTTCCTGATCATGTAGCGCTTTCAACTGGTGGCTGTCTCTGCTAATAGGGCCGAGTAGAAATTACTCGAGCAGGCTCGGTTTATTTCGCTAATAAAACGTTTCAAATAATTTCAAAAGTGCAAAACTGAATGTTTTCTTTTAAAATGTTTTATAATAATTATTTTTAATATTAGTTAAAAATTACAATTTCAGTGATAACCCTTATCATACCTAAATGTTAATTTTCCCCCTAATAATACCGTTGGTACCAACATCACGCGTCGTTGTAGTTATATTTACTAAAATAATCATGAAATTCTCCGATTTAATCACATCAAGGATGTTTTCGAGAAAAGGATTTATAAGGCTTAAGCTCATGCCCCCCCCCTCCAAGATGCTTCACTCTTATTGGCTGAGAGAGCAATGACGCGATTCTGATGATCCTCCACGGCTTTGCCATTTCTTTAAGCTGTCGGTTGTGACCGCGGTATTCATAAAATCTGCTGTTGGTTCAAAGGGGCGCGATGACCAGACGTTCCTTCAAAAAATTGTTTCAACGTTTAAAAAAAAAAAACCCAATATAGTGTTTTTAATTTAACCTATGATCAAATCGTTGAGGTGTGACATGCAACAGTCGTATAATTGCAATCGTGTGGCTTTCGGCTCAGGAGCAGCCGTGATGTCGCGACAGATTAAATGATTAGGATATTGTGCGACGCGTGCGGTTAATCTTGACGGTAAAAAATTAAAAAAGCTATTTTAATTTTTTATTATACTGATTTTTACGTGAAGCGCTGTGACTCTACTGGATCTATCCTCTGTGTCCAAAATTACAATTGACGGAACGTTCTGTTTTAAAGCATGAAATGCTCCGTCCATCCGTGAAAATGGCACGGGGACAAAGGACAAACGGACGACATTTTGGGGTTGGATACCTTCAACCCCAAAATGTCGTCCGTCCTTCCATCCATTCGTCCATCCGTCTGTGCATTTTTCGCTAAATTTAGCGGGGAAAGTGACGTCACGTGACATGTCACTCTACACCTTGAGGAAATGGACGGCAAGTGACCTATACGTCACCTCAGTTTCCCGACTAAATTTAGCGGGAAAATTCACATCTTGTGGCCAAAACATCAATTCAGTTTCCCCACTAAATTTAGCAGGAAGTTGACACCACATGCTCAGTACACCAGTTCAGTTACCCACTAAACTTAGCGGGTAAAATTCACGTCTTGTGACCTAGGCACCAATCCATTTTCCCCGCTAAATTTAGCGAGCAAATCGACGTCACAAGACCTGACGTCACGTGACCTATGCAACCATTCAATTTCCCCGCTAAATTCAGCGGAAAAATATACGTCACGTGACATACCAATTCCCTCACCAATTCCATATAATTCATTTCATGCATTATAGAACTTTGAAGATAAATGTCGCTGCCGATTTTACCTTTCCAGAACAAGAGTATTGCCAAATGTGTTTCGCAGGTTCGTAAAGCCCCATTTCCGCGAAGGAGGTTTTCGTGGAATTGTTTCGAAATGCACAAAGAAACAGCTTTCTAAAAGGGTTCAGTAATCTTAGAAAATCCCACAGACGTCTGCCACGTGGAGATATCTCAGACAATAAAACCCTAAAAATGAAACGGACCCTGAAATGTTTTCTTTGAAACTAAACAGTCAAGCTAAGCCAGAGTAACGTTCAAATGCTGCTAAGGACTTCGACAATTCCGTGACATCGGGGACAAAGACGAACCGCTCGCTACGTTCAAAAGAAATGATTTGAAGTTTAGAGCACATAAAATTGAGAAGAAAAAAGCCAGCACATCAGAATTGTCAGAACGCATAAAGGTTTGTAGTACCGTTCTTGAAGTTTCATCTTACCCAAAGAGCCTTCGTTCTGAGCTTATGTCGCCATACATCGGGGGATAAGGAAAACGTTAATGGATAGGTCGAAAAGGTTGCACCATAACTAAACGACTAGATAAAAAAAGTATCTTCCCGTCCCCAATGAGCTGTTAGGCCAAGACTGAATCGTGAAATTTAGAATTTTGTTTGTCCTGATGTTTGGATAAGTTGCTGAAACTGATGCTATTGGTACCAGCTTTCTTCTCTGAACTTGGCTCCTCACTTTCTTAACGCTAATAAAATTCGCTTTACTTAAAAAAAGAAAAAAAAGAAGCACCTCACCTATTTGAATTAACACAAGCTACGCTTATTTTACATTTTTTTTAAAAATCTGTTTAGGCCAGTTTTGTGTCAACATCGAGCAGATGTATTATGAGAGCGAAATTGTATTTTAGTGTATTAATTATAATCATTTGTATTGTTTTGGGCAACGCGTAATAAAATATATTGTGTACTCTGATAACAAAGTTTCGCCTCTCGAGCTCTGAGCACTGCAAGCAGACGGAGACGCCACCCAATAAAAGCAACGCGCAGCACATGCTTGTAACCATTATTCTTTCAGCAGCAGTTTAGATTAAGTGCTCAGAGTATGTCAGGTTCGTTCCAAGTCACAACTCATTTAGCGTATAATAAGTCCTTACTTAGACTTTTAGTATTGGCTGACTCAGAAAAAGGCAGACTAACACCACCTGAGGAGGCTCCAACAGTAGTTCACTGCACTCATCAATGACGCAGGAAAAAAATAGAGAAAAAAGGTGACACGAAGCACGAATGTTTTAACAACTAATCACAATCACAAAACACTGGCGGACGCATCGACACCAGTAATACAATTTCTCGTGCTCCACTCAATCACGCGATTTACATATATCTACATTTATTTTAAACCTTTTAAATTAATCCCTTTAGGCCTCATTTAATCATAAGAAAGAAGAAAAAAAAAAACACGAAGACGTAACTTTCATAGGAAGAGCGACATACAAAGAAAAGAGGGACGTGAATACGTTTAAAATGTCAGGAGTATCGGGACATTTCGGACATAGCGAAACTTAATGTCAAAATGTATTATTCAGCTCGAAAATGAATATGACTTCACAAACCCATTTAGACGTCAAAATTCCGAAATATGAACCATCTTCATGTTACGACATGTACTCCTCTCAACATTTTTATCTCGAAACCTACTCCCGCCCAAACCGTCCTCCCATTTACTCATTCTAAAACTGCGGGTGGTCACCTCCAAACCACGCAAAAACCCACCATCCGTCCAATATAAGCCCCTTCACCTCACGTTCACAGACGCTTCTTCCTCACCAGCCCAACTCCCCAAACGCGTTCCCCCAGGCCGGCGCTTCAACCGCTTCCCTAAGACCTCCCCTATATCCGATCGCAGCGCCCCTCAAACAAGCGTCACTCCTCCCCGTCTGTTTGCCACCGCGAGCAACGTCGCGTCCAGGCGCCTTCCTTTAGCGAAGGTCCCCAAACCGACGTCTTTGGGCAAGCCGCGGGTACACCCCTCCTTTCCTTCTCCAGCCTTCCATCCCGTAGACACACACTGATGGGATCCCAGCGTATCTGGAACTCAATGAGAATCTAAGGAGGAAAATGAAAGAGAAGGAGGGAAAGGTCATCTTCCCTCGTCACGATCAGAAAGGGAGGAGCATTCGCTGCGCTAATATTTAGTCATCGCTGTCGTCATCCTTTTCCGCCACCCCACACCCCCAGGCCACGACGGCGACAGCGGCGACAGAAGCGTACGTACACACATTAAGCGATGGGCATTTTCGGTCTCTCCCCATTCCCCATCCGTCCTCCTCTCCATCCTCTTCTTGTTGTCACTTCCCTCTTCCTTCTCTCCGCTCTCTGGCGGCTCCCCGAGGGGCACCACTCATCGATGGTGTCTGGGCCGACGACAGATTGTTCTAACGACTCTGGGCTACGTGGGGAGGGAGAGGAGGTGGCTAGGAGGAGGAGAAACGGGGAGGAGGCGAACGGACGGGGTAAGCAGGGGAGGTGGGCAGGACGTCTAACGAGACATTTCTGGCGCCCAACGTGGGGCCCGTCGTGCTCTTGACAGGTTATTCCGGGCTCCTGGACCAAAATCCGCCGGCACTTTCTGCTTTTTGTCCCTTCTTGATTTGCCACATTGTTTTAGTGTGCCTTCTGTTTTTTTTTATCGTTCGTGTTTTTTTTTACTTTTTTTTAGTGAACTCGGTTATTGTTTGGGCAGTCACTTTCTGAATACGTCTTGTTTTGGGCGGAATATATTGGTATTCTTAAATAACTTTTTTTTCCGATTGGAATCTAGGGTCGAGTTGATTTTGCACGCCATTCCGAAGTGTAAGGGCAGAGAGATAATATGTCGGAGATCTTCTTTTCGCGCAACTTAAATGAACGCTGTATAATTACATTTAAGTAATGTATTTTTCTCCTTCCGGATGTTAAAATGATTCATTTAAATTCCATGAGATGTCGCAGAAGCTCTGATTTGGGAGCAATTCAAGAACAAACTCGTTCTTCTGAAGACGAGAGAATTATTACTAACGCCGTCAATAAACTGAAAATATCACGAACTCTAGTAGTCTCTGAAGACAAAAGTACAATACTTTGGGCGCTCTTGCGTTTAATTAAATATATTAAACTTTCCTGCTGTTCATGACATAGTTCGCAAGCTACTGTTAGTCTTATCCCCTATCCCATGATTGGACGCACTCCATCTCTATTTATTAATGCGACTATTATATATATATATATTAATCAGTCGGATATTCATAGACAGTATTCATATTTTCTGGCTTTATATGAACAATAGGATGTCCACGAAGCAAATTTAGTTCAGTGCCATATAGCGTTCCGCTAAACTTTATAAAAAGACAAAAAAAAAAAAACACGACGACATGGGTGGAGACGAACAAAACCACAGATAGCTCGATGACAAATTTTCATTACACTTCAATCAATCAATCAATCAATCAATAATTTTATTTACATCATCAGATAGTGATGTGGGCCAAGGAAAGTACGAACAGTTTTGACGACAGGGCCTCTGCAGCCCTAATTGGCATACGGTGACAAACAACAGCAAACTCGGAAAACAAGCAAACAGCGCACGATGAAGAAAAAAATAAGAAAACATTTATATGCTTTGTTTGCTGCTAGATAGGCTTATGACCCTATACACAAAGACAGAGAAACGACAGCATCTAGTGACCGCTGAACCGTTATAAACAAAAATATATAAAATATAAAACGGATGTATTTATAGCTCTACAGACAATTCTACTTTATTCGTGAAAACAAAGTTCTCGAATTTACACTAAATGTAGGTTTTCAATGTTTGACAAATTCTGTTTTTCAACTTTATTTAGGACCAAAAAAAAAAAAACGACGACGCATGGGTGCTGTTAGAGGCGGGGTTTGAGCAGCACGTCCGGGAGCTTCCTGGCTCGTGACGACGACCATTCCCCGAAGTGAAGAACCCAGGGGTCCAGTGGAGGTGGGAGAGTTGGTAACGTAACGAACGGTTTAATTACATGGTTGCGATACAGTCGTCAAATCCGAGAGAACTCCTGGACAGCCTCGCGCTCCGCCTTATATAGGGGTCCGTTTTCTCCCTCACTCCCCGCCAGGGCAGCAAGTGCGCAGCAGCAACCCGCCGTCAAGTGCGTCGTAGCAGGTCCGCCGCGTCGTAGCCAGCAGTGCGTCGTAGCCAAAGTTCTCCGCAGTTAGGCGAGGCCTCTCTCCCCTTCCGGAGCGCACCAAGCCGCACGCACGCACACACGTCCCGTTGACGTCACGGGCGCGTTGAGACCTGTCTCCGCAGGCGTGAACACGTAGGCGTCGGTTCCGTACTCGTCGGGACTCGTTTCGCGTAGGCCCCGTCCAGCAGGCGACGTTCCCGGACAGATCATGACTCGTTTCCGCAGCGTTGAAAGTCGGAAGAAGGTCGCCGAAGGTTCCATTCTTAACAGTGCAGACGAACCAAAACGCACGAATACGCTCGAGACAAATTTTAATTACACTTAAACCCAGAAATGAATAAATGAAAATCAGAATGCAGCACAAAACTTTTTAAAAGTGCGTAAGCGATTTTCGATGAACGCGCATCAATCTCTTTAAAGGGGTCCTGCATTGACTTTTTTACTAATTTTTAATTTGCACCAAACCTGAGCGCACTGAACGTAGTAACTTAATGACACTTTTCTTTTCTCGAATTTCGCTTTATGTTAAAAGTTATAGGCAAATTAAAATTACAAAAACAAGCAAAAAATAACCTCCTTCATGACGTCCTTGGTTGCTTGAGTGGCCGTGAACCAGACGAGGGGTAGTGAGCTGAGCGAGCGCTCACGGCTGCCGTACTCCGTGTCGACGGCGCGAGAGGACGCCACTAAAGCGTGTTCTGGATAGGCTGTATGTAGCGGGCAGCTAGAGCGGCTCTCATTGCATTTGCTGCGCGATTAAACACTAATTCGGCATGACACTTCATTGGCCACAAACGACAGCAAACACGGGGTAAAAATCAGTTCAGAATGGGAGCCACTTCGCGCTGCCATACCGCGAAATGGCCAAACCGCCAGACAAAGCTGCTCACCGAAGGCCTTGGGAACGCTCAGAGCCGGTCGGGTCCTTCGGTCCCTACGGCCGCAGCGCCGCCGCGTACATCCGGGACCTTTCCGTGTCGGCGCCTGATCCCACTACTCCTTTCTAGTATGCGCCGCCTTTTCCACCGCTTGGTGGCGGGTATGTCGACGGATCATTTCTTGTTTCCGTACTTTATAAACTGCATTTGTTTCTTTTCTAATCTAAAATACTGAACAAAAACTACTTTTATAAATAATTGAAACGGTTCGCGCCACTTATATTTTGTATTTCGACTAAAAAGAAGCTTTTAGCGGCTCTGACCAGTAGTAAGCCCAGGACCTAAGACGTCACATTACGCGCGCTTTCGGTACCGCGGGTCGCCCTCGTCGGTGGAGGAGGTTTCCGCGTCGTCCGGTTAAAATATGACGCACTGATATTTAGTTACTCTCTCCGTGCCCGCTGGCTTGCCCGAACCCCAAGAGACGTGGAAACCGCAAAAAAGGTAGACGCTTAATTATGATTGCAGGGCCCCTTTAAGGCACTGGTCTCGCATTCTTCTAAACACTGATCCAAACACTCAGCAATCGCAATTTCTTTTCTCTTTCTCTCCGAGATACAATATAACTCTGCCGCACTGAACAAAAAAAAAGATGTAACAAATTCATTTGTGCGCGCCAAACGTGTCATACAAACCCTCAATTTAACGCATAAAAATCCAAGGACGACGTCCGACGGAGCAAGCAAAACATCAAATACCACGTTAAACAAATCACTACAAAACAAAATTCATGACCAAAAACAAAACAAAAAAACACAAAACACGGGAAAAAAGTACTCAAATTCACGAGAAACGTTACAAACGTGGCGCACCAAACGCAAAGAAACGCCTACGAGAAAACCCTACCAAAAGGAACACCAACTACTATACCTTACCGAAAGTAAGAAAGATAGAAAGAAAGAAGGAAGACGCTCGGAGTGAAAGAAGGCTGAACGGTCGTCCGTCCCGAAAAAAGAGAACAAAACAACAAAATGGCGAGGACCCCCAATTCTGTCGCTAGCAGTCGGGTCCTCGACACAAGAGTTATACAGAGTGACCGAGAAGTAGTGGCCTTAGCAGAAACAGCAGGAGCAGAAGCAGTAGTAGCAGCCGTAGCGGCTCCAGCCATTTCAGTGGTTCTTCGAGGACCTTTCTAGGGGGGGGGTCCAAGCAGGGCGAACAGCACAAGGACCTCCCAGACTTTCAATGGGCCCAGCCCCAACCCCGGGCTTCCTAAGGACACCAAGAGCCGAGACGCGTAGGCTAGGTCGCCAAGACGAATGGGCGCAGGGAGCGTTTGGAAAGCCATTCGGACGTCAGGGCACGTCCTAGCTCTTGTCGGCTCCCCGCGATGGCGCGTCTGCCTCCTGCGCCTTCTCGAGAGCGAGCCAACGGCACCGTACTCTCGCCGTTCCGCGTCACGATGGACCGCAGCGGGACGCTACGAGACATCCCCAGCCAATCCGGTGCTTCGTGAGTATCACGTGACTTTGCGCCCCGCACGTGGCCGCGCCTTTCCCGGAGGTCACGTGTGACACCTCCACGGCATTTTAACTGGTTTCGGTGGCTGATAGCGTCCGTTGCGGTCCATTAAAAGGTGTGTAGCCCTGGAGAAGTGGGGCGAAAAACGGCCTGGCTTGAGTTCCAATGGTGCTGGCCGCCGAAAGCGCTTGCTTCCCCGAAGCTGGCTTTGCCGCGTTATCGGCTTGTTAGGCGGGAAAGCCGACCCAAGTTGGCTTTTTTTTTCCGGGAAAGAAAAAAAAAAAGGGGGGGGGGGGGGAATGGAACTGTGCGTAGAATTTAATCACAATCGGATCCTCGCGTCCTCGAGAAATCCGGTTAAGCTGCGTTTCGCGTGGGCGAAACCTGGTATTTCTGGGAGAAAGGGTTAATTTTAGATCTCTCTTGATATGAGTGTATCGAAGGAGTGACGTAGGAGATGAAAGTCACCAGCTTCTGGACTATGTTAGTGGAGGCTTGAGGTTACCTAATGTGCCAACGAACGGGGTCGATAAGATTGAGCCGAAGAGTGTGATTTTTTTTTTGTCATAAGACAGAGTGTTTGCATTTAAAAATATGAGACTGCGTTTTTATCTGTATTTTGTTGGCCTGTATTTTTTTTTAATTGTACTACTGAACTTTTCTGATAAGTGGGGCGGTCGAAATGGGTGTTTTACTTTTCTGGGGATGGGTTAGAGCTTGGCGAACAAATAAGAAAGAAAAAAAAAAAAGAGGAAAAGGAGTGAGATAGTAAAAAAGAAAGAAACAATACGCGCAAAACTATAGTCTTAATTGTTGTTCTTGATTTTTTGGTAAAAAACAAATATCGACTTTCGTTTCCTATTGTCCATACATAAACAAACAACACCTACATAAGACACCATGCATTCAACTGTAGTAAAACAAAATCATTTAATGCGCAGCTCACACATATACGCCTGCCAAAACTAAGACAGCGTTTTCTCTGAATATGCGAGGGTAGAACTTTACACCAGAGACAAGACGAAAAAAAAATCAATCTAACCTTTCCATGCATTTTTCGGTGAAATGAATGTGACCATAATGAAAATATGCAATTAATTAACCATTTTAACAATTAAGGGGTGAAGCCACTTACCCTCCAGAGTATGAGCAGCAATGTGCAAAAAGAAATATAAATAGTTGTGCCTGCATTTTGCCAGTAACATGAATCTAGCAACACTACTGCACACATCCAAACAAGCGTACAGCTTTGGGGATGAATTGGCGGCCATGGCGGCAATAACAAACAAGGTTGGGAAAACCTCAACCTCCAGTACCAATTAATGATGCACTTGCACTTTATTTAACTGTAAATCTACTTTTTTATTAGTTGCCTCTAGCAATTACCCGCACACCGTCCTCCCCCTTCCCCTCCCCCGAACTTTGTATCTCAAATAAAATTACCTATCATGTAATAGTAAAACAAAACTCCGTAAATTAAGTGAATATTTCACTTCATACTTTGAAATATACTTTCCTACTAGTTTTATTCCTGAGGAAGTCATTCTCAAGTCATTACTAAATATATGTGTTACATGTTATCACCCATACCCTGATTTCAGTCATGTGTAAATGGTTTTCGGCATGTAGACCGACATTTTTATGAACATCTTATTTTTTTCTTTACGTTTTACATTTTATTACGTTGTGCCACATTACAGACAATTGTTGTTTACGGGCACAGAAATAAAGTCATAATGATGATGATGCTGATGTCGCATATAACTGATACATTGCAGGTCTGCGAAGTTTAGGGATGTAAATATAAATACAGGAGCGAAAATTGCAGGCAATCATTTTGCTGACACAGAGGCCATAAGTGGCTTTAGGCGTGCTATGTTTCCTAGACGTAAACTCAGGTCCTACATAAAATAATAAAAGAGCCCTGTATAGTTGACAAGAACAATAAAATTCATTTCTGTGTCTCCTGTAATAGCCACTCAACCTTTACAACTTAATAAGAGACGTCCTATATGCTTTGACAATCTATTTGCCCTAAAGTTCAGTTTTGAGATTTCTATTTCGCTTGCGAAGAGTAGAAAAATATCATAAAATGTTCGTGGGCACAAAATGCGATTGAGACCCATCTTTTTTAAGTAGAAAGTGCGTGATCGTGTGCTTACATGCATATTGTGGTCAATAGATGCGTGGCTTACGATCAGAACCAAAGTGACCGAAGCCTTCTCGCGAAGAGCGAAGCAAAGACGATATGCAAACGCAATTTGCTAGTTTTTAAGTTAATTGGAACGCATATGTGCCGGTTATAGCAGACAACTTCAACACCGTCTTTCTCAACAGACGCCGATCAATTGCGCTCCCCCTCACAACATCGTCAGCTTTATCAATGCTACGAACCACGACACGGACCGTACTCACTACTACGTCCTCAGCGCTCCGCTCTTTCGTCCATCTCGTCCCGTCCAAGAAAACAGAAAAATAAAATAAAACTCCATTAACCCGTTTGGGCAAACTCGCCATTTCTCAAAGCCTATGTAGTATATTGCGGCGCGGTACCGGGGCCGAAAACAGAAAACAAACACGGGCTCAAGACAGGCTTCATCAAACTGTTCGTGGACGCATCCCCCCCCCCCCCCCCGTCGCCAAACTTTTCACTGAAGCACACAACAGGCCCCCGTGCCACCGCGCTCTCAATCTCGTCCGACCTCCCTCCTAAGCCTGAACACCGTTGAAACCGGGGCGTGCAGCAAGGCGCAGCTAGCGCACACATCTAGAACCCATCGAGACCGTTCCAACCTTTCGCCTCTTTCCTCACGCCCCTCTCCACTTTTGCAGGCCTACTTTTCAAACCTCGTCCTCTCCTTCGACACTCTTCGCGCCTTCGGTGACGGGATTGTTTACCGAGACCCTGCTAGAACGTCATTTCACGCCACAAGGTGACAGTAGAGCCCCAGCTAAACCTACTCGCTCGACCAATCATCGAAGGGCAGCGTTCCACACGTGGCGCCTCCCCTTCCGCGCGAACCTATAACCCTACAGTAAGGTCACGTGGGTAAAGTCTCAACGATGATTGGCCCAACAAGACAGGTAGGCTTTTACTCCGCCGTCAACGGGGGTAATCACAGTGCAGTCAAGCTCGAACCCGATATCACCTTCTCCCCCTCACTACTCTTCTACCCTTCTCTCATCGTCCTTTTATTATTTCTATTTTGTTTACTTCATTCATTTCCTTAGACCTCAAACTCACGCTCTCTCGAGCTACGCTATGCGTGCAGCCTCTCCCCGCTGTTTTCCAAAAGCTCGGTCGTCCCCATCTCAACACCTGAGCCAATTATACCACCCTGCCGAGCGAAAGGACGAGGCCCCCTTCAATGCGAGGTCAATATTTAAGCGGCCATCCCTCTTCTCTCTTTCTTTCTCTCTCACTCTCTCAGAGCATTTCTCCTCACATTTAGTTCCAACGGTCTCCCACTTTGCAGCGCGGGCCTACACCTTGCCTTGAGTTCCCGAGTTTGTTGAAGGGATCACGGGGATTGGGTAATGGTGAACCAATCGAGGGGTGTTTTTGAACTCAGTTTGGTCTCGTAATTTGTTTTTCTGAGGGTACACAGTTTTAGTAGCCGTGCAGAGATGTCAGTTTAAATTGGCGTACATATCTGGCTGTCCTCATGTACGTTTGAAACGTGTTTTATCAAGATACTACGTTTCTGCCAATGCGCCTTTCCCGAAATGCAGTCTGTCCACTTTGATCACTATTATCATCTGAGTGTATGGTATCAGTGCCCTGCTAATGGCGACCTTTTATAGGTCAGAGCGACAGCAAATACTTTTATTGTTAGTGCAGTTACACAGTTCAAAACTTTTATTTTAACAAAATAATAAAAAATTAGATGTGTTTTTTATATAACAAGGCAGTTTAACAATCGCTGATATATATTACCTTTCAGAACGTAGATGTAAAAATTTCACACACACATAACTGCATTTATTTTCTCTTCTTCTATGACCTTATTCTACATAAATAAAGGTGCCACTTTTGTCACGAATGAAGGCGACGAGAGGATGAACAGTGAACTGAAAATAAAGGTTTAATCGGCAAACTTGTGCAAAACAAAATGAAGAACGAGCGTCGAGGCAGCAGAAAAGTTGGCGGCGATTTGGCGGCGTAACAGCAAGCGAAAGTGAGACAGACTCGACAAGGTCGCGGGCAGCTCCTTATCTAGTGTGCGTCGGCATCGCGAAAATTCGGTCCAGAAGGTTCGAGCATCGAGCGTTCGGGGTTAGAATGAAGAGGCACTTTCGAGAACAATAAACTAGGGCGAAATGGGAAAAGTTACGCCCCGAGTAAGAGCAAACGCGAATCTTTTAGAATACCGTAACCGGGCGCTGCTTGCTCGGCCCTGCGCGCGGCACTATAAGTATATCCCTCCAAACCAATAAACGAAACTAGCATAATAGTTAGAAAAAAAATCGACGTGCAGACCCGTAGTGTGGACACAGAGGTTTCTATAGATAGAGCGGTCGGTTGGAAACTTCCATTTGTTGAAAGCATTTCGCCCGTGGGTCGGGTTAAAGCGTCATCCTAAATCTCCCACAACACACAGTCCAGTGGGACTTTCGAAACAAAAATAAGAACAGAAAAGCAGACAAGGCTTATGAAATAAAATTTCTCCAACATCCACAACCGTACGCGTTTTAAACCAAATGGCAACACTTCGCGAGTCGTTTATTTCCCTAAGCCGTTGGTGGTTCCAGTTTATTTGCGCTATCGGTCCGGTTGTGGAGCGATCATTGGAGAACGGTTTTCCTTGGAGGGCGGTCGGTTCACGAACGTCAAATGAAGCCAGACGTTGCGCCCTGGAGTTCGGCGTGTATGAAGGAACGCCACAGACTGCAGAACAATTCAAAACTAGCCGGATAAAGTAGAATCCGCCTATTGAAGCGACGCACTTTTGATTTAACCAACTACGTCTGAGCTCCACCTCCGGTCCTCCTGGTGACATATCCTCTACATCAGAGGTCACGTGGCACCTCTCTCTCTCTGCGATTGGCTCATACTGAACCAGATTGAGCCAACCAGCCAACGCGAGGCTGTGACGTCACGTCTGCTGCGGTAGCGCTGTTGTCGGTGTGGCGCATCCGTAGTCGCCTCAATATGCGAATCTCGTTTCTGCGCATGCGCTATACCTACGCCTGCATTTGTCCGCGCCTGGTGTGGGCATTTGAGGAGGTGCTTGGGAACAGCATGATGGTGGCAATATTTCGGATGTATTTGTTTTGGTTTGACAAACAAAATAGGTAACACCAGAGCCGTATAAGTAGAGTT
>JAZHYW010035704.1:0-27346 GCA_037355805.1 Ixodes ricinus
GTGAGGTTGAAAACACATGAATGAATAATTGTAAGAGATTGAAAGAAATCAGGGAGTTTCAAGGTGCTGAGTGCATTTACTGAGCCAGAAAAGGAGACATTCACGAGAAAAGATTCCTAAAACATGACGCGAAACTGCGAACATGGGGTGCGCGTTCGGGGTTAGGGTCAAAACTCCCACAGAGCCGAGGGCGCAGTTTTTACCGTCCACTCCGTCGTAGCCAAAGCTGCGACTGCAATAAAAAACATTAATGCTTTTGAATGTTGCCGTGACGACAACGTCACGTACGTTGCCCTTTCAGTTACGAAGAGTCGCAAATTTTAAATCTAGCGCGCTGAAATAAAATCCTTGAATACGTCCTTAGCCAGGAATTGTGATTGGAGGATACAAGGTAAGCTCATTACCTCCGCTAGGGGAATATTCGTGGCTGGTGATTGGTCACAAGTGCTGTCAATCAACGCGCTCAAGGTCATTGAAACAATTTTCGGCCAATGACGCGCCCTTATTTTCGCCCTATTCTTACCAATTAACGACCGAACTCTACATTTACGGCTCTGGTGTTACCTATTCTGTTTGTCAAACCAAAACAAATACATCCGAAATATTGCTACCAACATGCTGTTCAAACACCAACACCAGGCGCGGACAAATGCAGGCGTGGGTATAGCGCATGCGCAGAAACGAGATTCGCATATTGAGGCGACTACGTATGCGCCACACCGACAACAGCGCTACCGCAGCGACGTGACGTCACAGCCTCGCGTTTGCTGGTTGGCTCAATCTGGTTCAGTATGAGCCAATCGCAGAGAGAAGAGAGAGGTGCCACGTGACCTCTGATGTAGAGGATATGTCACCAGGAGGACCGGAGGTGGAGGTCAGACGTAGTTGGTTAAATCAAAAGTGCGTCGCTTCAATAGGCGGATTCTACTTTATCCGGCTAGTTTTGAATTGTTCTGCAGTCTGTGGCGTTCCTTCATACACGCCGAACTCCAGGGCGCAACGTCTGGCTTCATTTGACGTTCGTGAACCGACCGCCCTCCAAGGAAAACCGTTCTCCAATGATCGCTCCACAACCGGACCGATAGCGCAAATAAACTGGAACCACCAACGGCTTAGGGAAATAAACGACTCGCGAAGTGTTGCCATTTGGTTTGAAACGCGTACGGTTGTGGATGTTGGGGAAATTTTATTTCATAAGCCTTGTCAGCTTTTTGTTCTTATTTTTGTTTCGAAAGTCCCACTGGACTGTGTGTTGTGGGAGATTTAGGATGACGCTTTAACCCGACCCACGGGCGAAATGCTTTCAACAAATGGAAGTTTCCAACCGACCGCTCTATCTATAGAAACCTCTGTGTCCACACTACGGGTCTGCACGTCGATTTTTTTTCTAACTATTATGCTAGTTTCGTTTATTGGTTTGGAGGGATATACTTATAGTGCCGCGCGCAGGGCCGAGCAAGCAGCGCCCGGTTACGGTATTCTAAAAGATTCGCGTTTGCTCTTACTCGGGGCGTAACTTTTCCCATTTCGCCCTAGTTTATTGTTCTCGAAAGTGCCTCTTCATTCTAACCCCGAACGCTCGATGCTCGAACCTTCTGGACCGAATTTTCGCGATGCCGACGCACACTAGATAAGGAGCTGCCCGCGACCTTGTCGAGTCTGTCTCACTTTCGCTTGCTGTTACGCCGCCAAATCGCCGCCAACTTTTCTGCTGCCTCGACGCTCGTTCTTCATTTTGTTTTGCACAAGTTTGCCGATTAAACCTTTATTTTCAGTTCACTGTTCATCCTCTCGTCGCCTTCATTCGTGACAAAAGTGGCACCTTTATTTATGTAGAATAAGGTCATAGAAGAAGAGAAAATAAATGCAGTTATGTGTGTGTGAAATTTTTACATCTACGTTCTGAAAGGTAATATATATCAGCGATTGTTAAACTGCCTTGTTATATAAAAAACACATCTAATTTTTTATTATTTTGTTAAAATAAAAGTTTTGAACTGTGTAACCGCACTAACAAAAAAGTATTTGCTGTCGCTCTGACTTATAAAAGGTCGCCATTAGCAGGGCACTGATATCATACACTCAGATGATAATAGTGATCAAAGTGGACAGACTGCATTTCGGGAAAGGCGCATTGGCAGAAATGTAGTATCTTGATAAAACACGTTTCAAACGTACATGAGGACAGCCAGATATGTACGCCAATTTAAACTGACATCTCTGCACGGCTACTAAAACTGTGTACCCTCAGAAAAACAAATTACGAGACCAAACTGAGTTCAAAAACACCCCTCGATTGGTTCACCATCACCCAATCCCCGTGATCCCTTCAACAAACTCGGGAACTCAAGGCAAGGTGTAGGCCCGCGCTGCAAAGTGGAGACCGTTGGAACTAAATGTGAGGAGAAATGCTCTGAGAGAGTGAGAGAGAAAGAAAGAGAGAAGAGGGATGGCCGCTTAAATATTGACCTCGCATTGAAGGGGCCTCGTCCTTTCGCTCGGCAGGGTGGTATAATTGGCTCAGGTGTTGAGATGGGGACGACCGAGCTTTTGGAAAACAGCGGGGAGAGGCTGCACGCATAGCGTAGCTCGAGAGAGCGTGAGTTTGAGGTCTAAGGAAATGAATGAAGTAAACAAAATAGAAATAATAAAAGGACGATGAGAGAAGGGTAGAAGAGTAGAGAGGGGGAGAAGGTGATATCGGGTTCGAGCTTGACTGCACTGTGATTACCCCCGTTGACGGCGGAGTAAAAGCCTACCTGTCTTGTTGGGCCAATCATCGTTGAGACTTTACCCACGTGACCTTACTGTAGGGTTATAGGTTCGCGCGGAAGGGGAGGCGCCACGTGTGGAACGCTGCCCTTCGATGATTGGTCGAGCGAGTAGGTTTGGCTGGGGCTCTACTGTCACCTTGTGGCGTGAAATGACGTTCTAGCAGGGTCTCGGTAAACAATCCCGTCACCGAAGGCGCGAAGAGTGTCGAAGGAGAGGACGAGGTTTGAAAAGTAGGCCTGCAAAAGTGGAGAGGGGCGTGGGGAAAGAGGCGAAAGGTTGGAACGGTCTCGATGGGTTCTAGATGTGTGCGCTAGCTGCGCCTTGCTGCACCCCCGGTTTCAACGGTGTTCAGGCTTAGGAGGGAGGTCGGACGAGATTGAGAGCGCGGTGGCACGGGGGCCTGTTGTGTGCTTCAGTGAAAAGTTTGGCGACGGGGGGGGGGGGGGGGGGGATGCGTCCACGAACAGTTTGATGAAGCCTGTCTTGAGCCCGTGTTTGTTTTCTGTTTTCGTCCCCGGTACCGCGCCGCAATATACTACATAGGCTTTGAGAAATGGCGAGTTTGCCCAAACGGGTTAATGGAGTTTTATTTTATTTTTCTGTTTTCTTGGACGGGACGAGATGGACGAGAGAGCGGAGCGCTGAGGACGTAGTAGTGAGTACGGTCCGTGTCGTGGTTCGTAGCATTGATAAAGCTGACGATGTTGTGAGGGGAGCGCAATTGATCGGCGTCTGTTGAGAAGAAGTGGGTGGAAAGGCGGTGTTGAAGTTGTCTGCTATAACCGGCACATATGCGTTCCAATTAACTTAAAAACTAGCAAATTGCGTTTGCATATCGTCTTTGCTTCGCTCTTCGCGAGAAGGCTTGGTTCACTTTGGTTCTGATCGTAAGCCACGCATCTATTGACCACAATATGCATGTAAGCACACGATCACGCACTTTCTACTTAAGAAAGATGGGTCTCAATCGCATTTTGTGCCCACGAACATTTTATGATATTTTTCTACTCTTCGCAAGCGAAATAGAAATCTCAAAACTGAACTTTAGGGCTAATAGATTGTCAAAGCATATAGGACGTCTCTTATTAAGTTGTAAAGGTTGAGTGGCTATTACAGGAGACACAGAAATGAATTTTATTGTTCTTGTCAACTATACAGGGCTCTTTTATTATTTTATGTAGGACCTGAGTTTACGTCTAGGAAACATAGCACGCCTAAAGCCACTTATGGCCTCTGTGTCAGCAAAATGATTGCCTGCAATTTTCGCTCCTGTATTTATATTTACATCCCTAAACTTCGCAGACCTGCAATGTATCAGTTATATCGCGCACATCATCGTCATCATCATCATTATGACTTTATTTCTGTGCCCGTAAACAACAATTGTCTGTAATGTGGCACAACGTAATAAAATGTAAAACGTAAAGAAAAAAAATAGAGATGTTCTATAAAAATGATCGGTCTACATGCCGAAAACCATTTACACATGACTGAAATCAGGGTATGGGTGATAACATGTAACACATATATTTAGTAATGACTTGAGAATGGCTTCCTCAGGAATAGAAACCTAGTAGGAAAGCATATTTCAAAGTATGAAGTGAAATATTCACTTAATTTACGGAGTTTTGTTTTACTATTACATGATAGGTAATTTTATTTGAGATACAAAGTTCGGGGGAGTGGGAGGGGAAGGGGGAGGACGGTGTGCGGGTAATTGCTAGAGGCAACTAATAAAAAAGTAGATTTACAGTTAAATAAAGTGCAAGTGCATTATTAATTGGTACTGGAGGTTGAGGTTTTCCCAACCTTGTTTGTTATTGCCGCCATGGCCGCCAATTCATCCCCAAAGCTGTACGCTTGTTTGGATGTGTGCAGTAGTGTTGCTAGATTCATGTTACTGGCAAAATGCAGGCACAACTATTTATATTTACTTTTTGCACATTGCTGCTCATACTCTGGAGGGTAAGTGGCTTCACCCCTTAATTGTTAAAATGGTTAATTAATTGCATATTTTCATTATGGTCACATTCATTTCACCGAAAAATGCATGGAAAGGTTAGATTGATTTTTTTTTCGTCTTGTCTCTGGTGTAAAGCTTTACCCTCGCATATTCAGAGAAAACGCTGTCTTAGTTTTGGCAGGCGTATATGTGTGAGCTGCGCATTAAATGATTTTGTTTTACTACAGTTGAATGCATGGTGTCTTATGTAGGTGTTGTTTGTTTATGTATGGACAATAGGAAACGAAAGTCGATATTTGTTTTTTACCAAAAAATCAAGAACAACAATTAAGACTATAGTTTTGCGCGTATTTTTCTTTCTTTTTTACTATCTCATCTCTTTTCTCTCTTTTTTTTCTTTCTTATTTGTTCGCCAAGCTCTAACCCATCCCCAGAAAAGTAAAACACCCATTTCGACCGCCCCACTTATCACAAAAGTTCAGTAGTACAATTTAAAAAACAAAATACAGGCCAACAAAATACAGATAAAAACGCAGTCTCATATTTTTGAATGCAAACACTCTGTCTTATGACAAAAAAAAAATCACACTCTTCGGCTCAACCTTATCGACCCCGTTCGTTGGCACATTAGGTCACCTCAAGCCTCCACTAACATAGTCCAGAAGCTGGTGACTTTCATCTCCTACGTCACTCCTTCGATACACTCATATCAAGAGAGATCTAAAATTAACCCTTTCTCCCAGAAATACCAGGTTTCGCCCACGCGAAACGCAGCTTAACCGGATTTCTCGAGGACGCGAGGATCCGATTGTGATTAAATTCTACGCACAGTTCCATCCCCCCCCCCCCTCCTTTTTTTTTTTCCGGAAAAAAAAAGCCAACTTGGGTCGGCTTTCCCGTCTAACAAGCCGATAACGCGGCAAAGCCAGCTTCGGGGAAGCAAGCGCTTTCGGCGGCCAGCACCATTGGAACTCAAGCCAGGCCGTTTTTCGCCCCACTTCTCCAGGGCTACACACCTTTTAATGGACCGCAACGGACGCTATCAGCCACCGAAACCAGTTAAAATGCCGTGGGGGTGTCACACGTGACCTCCGGGAAAGGCGCGGCCACGTGCGGGGCGCAAAGTCACGTGATACTCACGAAGCACTGGATTGGCTGGGGATGTCTCGTAGCGTCCCGCTGCGGTCCATCGTGACGCGGAACGGGGAGAGTACGGTGCCGTTGGCTCGCTCTCGAGAAGGCGCAGGAGGCAGACGCGCCATCGCGGGGAGCCGACAAGAGCTAGGACGTGCCCTGACGTCCGAATGGCTTTCCAAACGCTCCCTGCGCCCATTCGTCTTGGCGACCTAGCCTACGCGTCTCGGCTCTTGGTGTCCTTAGGAAGCCCGGGGTTGGGGCTGGGCCCATTGAAAGTCTGGGAGGTCCTTGTGCTGTTCGCCCTGCTTGGACCCCCCCCCCCCTAGAAAGGTCCTCGAAGAACCACTGAAATGGCTGGAGCCGCTACGGCTGCTACTACTGCTTCTGCTCCTGCTGTTTCTGCTAAGGCCACTACTTCTCGGTCACTCTGTATAACTCTTGTGTCGAGGACCCGACTGCTAGCGACAGAATTGGGGGTCCTCGCCATTTTGTTGTTTTGTTCTCTTTTTTCGGGACGGACGACCGTTCAGCCTTCTTTCACTCCGAGCGTCTTCCTTCTTTCTTTCTATCTTTCTTACTTTCGGTAAGGTATAGTAGTTGGTGTTCCTTTTGGTAGGGTTTTCTCGTAGGCGTTTCTTTGCGTTTGGTGCGCCACGTTTGTAACGTTTCTCGTGAATTTGAGTACTTTTTTTTTGCCCCGTGTTTTGGTTTTTGTTTTTGTCATGAATTTTGTCTTGTAGTTATTTGTTCAACGTGGTATTTGATGTTTTGCTTGCTCCGTCGGACGTCGTCCTTGGATTTTTATGCGTTAAGTCGAGGGTTTGTATGACACGTTTGGCGCGCACAAATGAATTTGTTACTATTTTTTTTTGTTCAGTGCGGCAGAGTTATATTGTATCGGTAGAGAAAGAGAGGAAATTACGATTGTTGAGTGTTTGGATCAGTGCTGAGAAGAATGCGAGACCAGTGCCTTAAACAGATTGATGCGTATTCATCTGGAATTGCTTACCTTTAAAAGTTTTATATGCTGCACTTTTGTTTATTTTATTCATTTCTGGGTTTAAGTGTAATGAAAATTTGTCTCGAGTTTATTCGTGCGGTTTTGTTCGTCTGCACCCATGTCGTCGTGTTTTTTTTTGTCTTTTTATTAAGTTTAGCGGAACGCTTTATGGCACCGAACAAAATTTGCTTCGTGGACATCCTATTGTTCATATAAAGCCAGAAAATATGAAATGCTGACCTGAATATCCGACTGATTAATATATATATATATATATATAATAGTCGCATTAATAAATAGAGATGGTATGCGTCCGATCATGGGATAGGGGATATGACTAATAGTAGCTTGCGAACTATGTCATGAACAGCGGGAAAGTTTAATATATTTAATTAAACGCAAGAGCGCCCAAAGTATTGTACTTTTGTCTTCAGAGACTACTAGAGTTCGTGATATTTTCAGTTTATTGACGGCGTTAGTAATAATTCTCTCGTCTTCAGAAGAACGAGTTTGTTCTTGAATTGCTCCCAAATCAGAGCTTCTGCGACATTTCATGGAATTTAAATGAATCATTTAACATCCGGAAGGAGAAAAATACATTACTTAAATGTAATTATACAGCGTTCATTTAAGTTGCACGAAAAGAAGATCTCCGCATATTATCTCTCTGCCCTTACACTTCGGAATGGCGTGCAAAATCAACTCAACCGTAGATCCCAATCGGAAAAAAAAGTTATTTAAGAATACCAATATATTCCGCCCAAAACAAGACGTATTCAGAAAGTGACTGCCCAAACAATAACCGAGTTCACTAAAAAAAGTAAAAAAAAAACACGAACGATAAAAAAAAACCGAGGCACACTAAAACAATGTGGCAAATCAAGAAGGGACAAAAAGCAGAAAGTGCCGGCGGATTTTGGTCCAGGAGCCCGGAATAACCTGTCAAGAGCACGACGGGCCCCACGTTGGGCGCCAGAAATGTCTCGTTAGACGTCCTGCCCACCTCCCCCTGCTTACCCCGTCCGTTCGCCTCCTCCTCCCTCCTAGCCACCTCCTCTCCCTCCCCACGTAGCCCAGAGTCGTTAGAACAATCTGTCGTCGGCCCAGACACCATCGATGAGTGGTGCCCCTCGGGGAGCCGCCAGAGAGCGGAGAGAAGGAAGAGGGAAGTGACAACAAGAAGAGGATGGAGAGGAGGACGGATGGGGAGTGGGGAGAGACCGAAAATGCCCATCGCTTAATGTGTGTACGTACGCTTCTGTCGCCGCTGTCGCCGTCGTGGCCTGGGGGTGTGGGGTGGCGGAAAAGGATGACGACAGCGATGACTAAATATTAGCGCAGCGAATGCTCCTCCCTTTCTGATCGTGACGAGGGAAGATGACCTTTCCCTCCTTCTCTTTCATTTTCCTCCTTAGATTCTCATTGAGTTCCAGATACGCTGGGATCCCATCAGTGTGTGTCTACGGGATGGAAGGCTGGAGAAGGAAAGGAGGGTGTACCCGCGGCTTGCCCAAAGACGTCGGTTTGGGGACCTTCGCTAAAGGAAGGCGCCTGGACGCGACGTTGCTCGCGGTGGCAAACAGACGGGGAGGAGTGACGCTTGTTTGAGGGGCGCTGCGATCGGATATAGGGGAGGTCTTAGGGAAGCGGTTGAAGCGCCGGCCTGGGGGAACGCGTTTGGGAAGTTGGGCTGGTGAGGAAGAAGCGTCTGTGAACGTGAGGTGAAGGGGCTTATAGTGGACGGATGGTGGGTTTTTGCGTGGTTTGGAGGTGACCACCCGTAGTTTTAGAATGAGTAAATGGGAGGACGGTTTGGGCGGGAGTAGGTTTCGAGATAAAAATGTTGAGAGGAGTACATGTCGTAACATGAAGATGGTTCATATTTCGGAATTTCGACGTCTAAATGGGTTTGTGAAGTCATATTCATTTTGAGCTGAATAATACATTTTACATTAAGTTTCGCTATGTCCGAAATGTCCCGATGCTCCTGACATTTTGAACGTTTTCACGTCCCTCTTTTCTTTGTTTGTCGCGTCTTCTTATAGAAGTTACGTCTTCGTGTTTTTTTTCTTCTTTCTTACGCTTAAATGAGGCCTAAAAGGGCTTCATTTAAAAGGTTTAAAATAAATGTAGATATATGTAAATCGCGTGATTGAGTGGAGCGCGAGAAATTGTATTACTGGTGTCGATACGTCCGCCAGTGTTTTGTGATTGTGATTAGTTGTTAAAACATTCGTGCTTCGTGTCACCTTTTTTCTCTATTTTTTTCCTGGCGTCATTGATGAGTGCTGTGAACTACTGTTGGAGCCTCCTCAGGTGGTGTTAGTCTGCCTTTTTCTGAGACAGCCAATACTAAAAGTCTAAGTAAGGACTTATTATACGCTAAATGAGTTGTGACTTGGAACGAACCTGACATACTATGAGCACTTGATCGAAACTGCTGCTGAAAGAATAATAGTTACAAGCATGTGCTGCGCGTTGCTTTTATTGGGTGGCGTCTCCGTCTGCTTGCAGTGCTCAAAGCTCGAGAGGCGAAACTTTGTTATCAGAGTACACAATATTTTATTACGCGCTGCCCAAAACAACACAAATTATTATAATTAATACACTAAAATACAATTTCCTTCATAATACATCTGCTCGATGTTGACACCAAAACCGGCCTAAACAACTTTTTAATAAAATGTAAAATAAACATAGCTTGTGTTAATCCAAATAGGTGAGGTGCTTTTCTTCTTTTTTCTTTTTCTTTAAGTAAAGCGAATTTTATTAGCGTTAAGAAAGTGAGGAGCCAAGTTCAGAGAAGAAAGCTGTACCAATAGCATCAGTTTCAGCAACTTATCCAAACATCAGGACAGACAAAATTCTAAATTTCACGATTCAGTCTTGGCCTATCAGCTCATTGGGGACGGGAAGATACTTTTTTTATCTAGTCTTCTGGTTATGGTGCAACCTTTTCAACCTATCCATTAACGTTTTCCTTATCCCCCGAAGTATGGCGACATAAGCTCAGAACGAAGGCCTTTTGGGTAAGATGAAACTTCAAGAACGGCAATACAAACCTTTATGCGTCCTGACAATTTTGACGACTGGCTTTTTTCTTTCCATTTTATGTGCTCTAAACTCCAAATAATTTCTTTTGAACGTAGCGAGCGGTTCGTCTTTGTCCCCGATGTCACGGAATTGTCGAAGTCCTTAGCGGCATTTGAACGTTACTCAGGCTTAGCTTGACTGTTTAGTTTCAAAGAAACATTTCAGGGTCCGTTTATTTTTAGGTTTTATTGTCTGAGATATCTCCACGTGGCAGACGTCTGTGGGATTTTCTAAGATTACTGAACCCTTTTAGAAAGTTGTTTCTGTGTGCATTTCGAAACAATTCCACGAAAACCTCCTTCGCGGAAATGGGGCTTTACGAACCTGCGAAACACATTTGGCAATACTCGTGTTCTGGAAAGGTAAAATCGGCAGCGACATTTATCTTCAATGTTCTATAATGCAGGAAATGAATTATATGAAATTTGTGAGGGAATTGGTATGTCACGTGACGTATATTTTCCCGCTAAATTTAGCGGGGAAGCTGAATGGTTGCATAGATCACGTGACGTCAGGTCTTGTGACGTCGATTTTCCCCGCTAAATTTAGCGGGGAAACTGGATTGGTGTCTAGGTCACAAGACGTGAATTTTACCCGCTAAGTTTAGCGGGTAACCGAACTGGTGTATTGGACATGTGATGTCAATTTCCGGCTAAATTTAGCGGGGAAACTGAATTGATGTTTTTGCCACAAGATGTGAATTTTCCCGCTAAATTTAGCGGGAAAACTGAGTTGACGTATAGGTCACTTGCCGTCCATTTCCTTAAGGTGTAGAGGACAAGTGGCGCCACGTGACGTCACTTTCCCCGCTAAATTTAGCGAAAAATGCACAGACGGATGGACGAATGGATGGAAGGACGGACGACATTTTGAGGTTGGGTACCCCAACCCCAAAATGTCGTCCGTTTGTCCTTTGTGCCATTTTCACAGACGAACGGAGCATTTCATGCTTTAAAACAGAACGTTTCGTCAATTGTAATTCTGGCCACAAGGATAGGATCCAGCAGAGTTACAGCGCTTCACGTAAAAATCAGTATAATAAAAAAGTTAAAAAATAAGCGCTTTTTTATATTTTACCGTCAAGATTAACCGCACGCGTCCACAATATCCTAATCATTTAGTCTGCCGCGACATCACGGCTCTCCTGAGCCGAAAGCTACACGATTGCAATTATACGACTGTTGCATGTCACACCTCAACGATTTGATCATAGGTTAAATTAAAAACCCTATATTGAGTCTTTTTTTTTGAAACGTTTAAAACAATTTTTTTAAAGGAACGTCTGGTCATCGTGGCTCTTTGAACCAACAGCAGATTTCATGAATGTGGTCACCGACAGCTTAAAAAAAAGGCAAGCCGTGGAGGATCATCAGAATCGCGTCATTGCTCCTCAGCCAATAAGAGTGAGGCATCTTGTGTGAGGGGGGGGGGGGGGGTCATGGGCTTAAGCTTTATAAATCCTTCTCTCGAAACATCCTTGGTGTGATTAAATCGGACTATTTCATGATTATTTTAGTAAATATAACTATACAACGACGCGTGATGTTGGTACCAACTGTATTATTAGGGGAAAATTAACATTTAGGTATGATAAGGGTTATCACTGAATTGTTATTTTTAACTAATATTAAAAATAATTATTATTAAAAAATTTGAAATAAAAAAAACATTTGTTTTGCAATTTTAAAATTATTCGAAACGTTTTATTAGCGAAATAAACGAGCCTGCTCGAGTTTTCTACTCGGCCCTATTAGCAGAGACAGCCACCAGTTGAAAGCGCTACATGATTAGGAAAATACGGTCAAACCAAATATATGAATCAATAACTAACAAATAAATGACGGGAGCTAATCTCTAACTCATCTTACCTGCTCAGCGATAAGAGGCTTAATATTCTCTCGAGCAGTCCGGGCATTTCGACCATTTGAATTTCATGTAGGTACGCCCTTTGCTTATTAATTTTTTGTGTCTGAAGTTTTTTTTTGTGTTTTTGCCTATAGCTGTTTTTTTATAGTTCTCATAAAATTGAATACGTTATTGCAAAGGTTAATAACCAAAATGCGAAACAAACTGAAACTCCACCTCCCGTTCTTGAACCACCGCCTTTGTTCGTTTCATATTGCCTCTTTCTTTCTTTCTTTTTTTTTTCATCCTTCAATCTTGGCTAGACATCTAGATTTTTTGTTTCAATCGCCGAGCACTGAGCAGAACTTGAAGCGGTGAATTTAAATAATTGCGTTCTGTATCTATTTAAACGGGTGGGCGAACGCTGCAGCTAGCTTCTTTTTTTTACTGTTTTTTGAGGGTGCTTAGTTGTTTTTTCTTATAAGTGGATTTATCGCTCGAGCTGCGCGAAATTTGATTTCAAGTTTCATATATTATTATTTATGAGTTATTATTTCTTCCGCTTACATAGCGCGCGAGGTAGGCTTAATACATTAAAAAGATATGTGACCCTTCTTAATTTTTGTTTTATTTTTTATCCACTCTCAAATTCAACTTGTTATATTTCTCGTTTATTTGTAACAGTGGTGAAAGTTTAAAAACAAGAAAAGGCGACTGCAGCACGTGCGAAGGCCGTCCAGAAACGCGAATCGATCGCGCAATAAAAGGTATCTTAAAATTTAACAATGGGCCTACCAGTAGTCGTGTAAAACAATCGATAGCGCTATCGATACTATCGGTACTGAAAACCAAGATTCACGATCTGAGATTTAAAAAAAAGATAAAGATGACTGTCGATATTACCAAATAAAAAAAAAATGCAGGAAAAGCACCTCCTAGGAAACTGTCTGGCCACCATGAATGGGCGTTTTCTCCTCTCTACATGCCTCCTCTCCTGCGTTCGTTCTGCTCAAGTCGAAAGAATGGAGGGCTTTGTGTCAGAAGCTTCTCGTGTTTTTCTTAACCTACAATTGACTACGGTACAGCCTGTCGTAGGTGGACGTCGGCCCATGAAGAAATGTCGTCTTTCTCAATTACCTTTTGATCCAGATGATGTCAAGTCATCAAACTTTCGCGTTCTATCCCAGCCGCTAGCGTCGCATTCTCGCGGAGTTTGAGCATTCTGCGATCCATAGTTTATTTACCCGCGGCCGAAAAACACGGTCCTCTTTTCTCGTGAACTCTCTATTTTGTTTGATCTGGCTTGATCTGTTCGTTTGCGCGTTTTGATGCCGAGTAAATGTGTCGGTTTCCGTAAAAGCAGACCTTCTACAACGTACCCCTCCAAAAAAATATAGAATTTTTTTTTATGTGAAATAAACTATGTTTCGCCGGAACGCTGATTTTTTGCCCAAATGTGTAGTGCTAGAGGTTCGAACCAGATGCCAAAGTTTTAGCCTTAACCTTTATCTTATTCAAAGGTTATAAGTGATTTTTATGAAATTTTTAATGCGAAAGTTGGAGCCCAATTCTTGACGCCGGTTTTCGGTAACTGGCGCCAAAGAGCTGAATGTAATCAAGAGCTCTGGCGGCTGCCATTTTCCCATTTAAAATTTCGGAAAAATCGCTTATAACTTTTGAATAAGATAACGATTAGTTATGAAACTTTGGCATGTGGTTCGGACCTCTATCGTCGCTACATTAGGACAGAAAATGAGCGTTTCGGTGATTTGTAATTTAATTTTACTACGAAAAATAAATAACATTTTTGGGGGCACCTTGTACTTTGAGGATCGTGCAACCGTCGTGATTGCGACCGTGGTCTCAGTAGTACTGAGAGGTAACCTACTCAGGTAAGAGTATGCGAGCTATTTCGCTGGAAGAAATCGGGTGTTCGCCTCGCGTCAGGTTTGTGGAGGTTTTTTTCCCTCATTTCGCTTCGGACCTGTAGCTCTCAAGTTTAGGAGCAGGGCGCCTTGCTTACTAGAGTGAATATTTCTAGGTTGCGTTTTAATTGTGCGCCGTCATGCTCACCCACCTACCTCGCGGACGCTATGCAAGAAAACAAGAACAGCAACGGTGAAAAACTGCAGATTTATTTTGTTCCTTTTCGTTTTTAGTTCATTCGGAAACGCCTGCGGGATTAGCGTGGAGGGCATTATTGAACTTTTGTCGTTTCACTTAGACCACACTTTTGTCTCCTTTGACGGCGAGGTGTATGTGCAAAAATAAGGCATCTGTATCGGGTCGCGGGTTGCTCCTCTCCTTTGCGACATTACCTTAGCTCAATGCGACAATGCTATTCTTGAGAGGCTGGGAAGTGGAGAGATCTTCAAGATGTTTAGATAAGTATGACTGCTTGGTCATTGCTCTCCCACCCAATGAGCTCTCGGACGCAGTTACAGCCGATCTGTTGGGCATTTTTACTGCTTTAGCAAATGGATTAAAATTTACGCATGAGAGAACTTCGAGGGAAGAATCCAGTTTTTGGACTTAAAACTTGAATTCTCGCTTGACAACATTCGTTGGGCCCATGAATCCCGCTCAAAGAAGCTGCGCTGCCATACAACTCGACCCAGTCCAAATTGGTAAAAAGTGGCATTGCAACTTCGTGTCTCGGAGCTCTTTGACGAAGTCAAGTCCTGATAAAATAGGAAGCAGCTTCCAGAGACAGGTCGACCGACTCTTGAGTGCGGGGTTCCCACACAAGTCGCTCATTTAAGTTTGAGAAGGCCTCAAAGAAAAAGCTCATCGGCGCCGAAAAGAGTAACTTAGAGTCCTTTAGGCATAGGCCGGCAATTCCTTGCATACATACTTTATCTCACAACTTAAAAAAGAAGTTGCTGAACGTTATGATACCTCGGTAGTTTTTCTGCTCCAAATAATCCATCTGGTTTGTGGCAAAAAATATATGTCCCTCATTTTTGGAGTGATGGCTGCAAGAAAAAGCACAAAAATAAATTTGTGGAAAGCTCCACGTGTGTGGTGTATGATATTCCACTTTCAAGTGGCCTCTCTTACGTGGACCAAACTTGGCGATTCGTTAATGATCGTGCGAGAGAGTATGCTGCTCCCACTAAACAGTTCCCGTCGGGTCACTTGGCAGTGCATTGCAATAGATGCGAGTCCACACCACTTTTTCGGAGATTAAGATCCTCGGAAGGCATAGGAATAAAACAACAAGAGAAATACAGGAAGCCTTTAAATAAAAACAAGAGGCACAAGTATGTGTAACAGCGAGCCATCATTGGCCCTTCTTGATAAAAAATTTGTAATTTTGCAGAAAGAGTGTAGGCTAGGGTAATTGACGTGCTGTGTCACGAACCGTGTATAAGTGTGTTTTTCAAATTAAACTTTCAGTTGCGCGAGTACGCCAACGTGTTGTCTCTTCTTCCTCATGTCCTTGTTTCTTAGGCGTTTAGTTCAGATGCTTTTTACCGCACATCAACAGACGCCGACCGACGCTAGTATTATTCGACCGTGGCTTTTACATGGTGGAACGCAAGGACGCCGCTTTCATGGTCGAGTCTCGCATGCGTTGCAGAGGGTTTAAATGGGAGCGGAACAGCAGACGGACGGAAGCGATGGCGGACGCAGACTTTGATGGCCGCGTCTTACGGGCGTTGCAGACGATGATAAATGGTGGTGGAATAGCAGACAACGCCGGAGGCTGCCACGCGTTTGTTTGTACGACTAGCAGGTGATGCTATAGACGCCAGACTAAGACTAGACGCACCGGACGTCGTGACTTTTGAAGAAGCGCAACGCGTGGCTTCTCCATTCGTAATTCGGCGTCTTTATCAGCCAGTGCTTCAATCTAATTGCTTTGGAGCGATATTGAAATGCTCAGAACTCGCCATGCCAATCGTTTCTTAAGTTGTCGGTGAGTATAATAAGCAAACCTCCAGCTAAGCGTCATGCCGCGCCCTTCCACCTTTTCCGCCATCTCCCCGCCAATCCGTTTCTTTTGACCCGACCCCTCCCTCCCCTGACGCGGGGGCTAAAGGATTCGGGACAGACCGAGGCGTCTCGACATCTTAATTGCCAAGTTCCGTCCGAAGGCAAGCCCGAGATAGAACGCCCCCATTAATCAGTCTTCGCCGCCTTCCTCCTAAATCTTTCTCCCAACCCCCTCCTTCCTTTCTTCCCAATCGCCCCGTCAGCCTGTTCCCGCTTCCTTCAACTCCAGCCAACAAACATCAACACAAGGTTGTCGCCCCAAGTCTCTCTTGCTTTCGGTGCCCCTCAATCGCTCTTCCCCGTCTCCTCTCTTCCAGGAGAGAAAAATTGGGGAAGTGGGTGAGGGAGAAAGGGGGCACGGAGGCGTCGAAAGATCGATTAATTAATCAGGTAATGATTGGTCGCTTCGCTCCGCTACAAAGAGCCTTGGCTATACGTACGTTTCTTCCGCCGCCAAAGCGGCTCTGCGAGTGGAAGGGATCGACCACGCAACCAATGTGCGTTCTGGCCCTGCGTTTTTGCGGAGGACTTTCGGGTTTTGGGGATTAAGAAACGCATTCGTGTGTGTGCGCGTGCTTTTATATTTCCTCCACCGAAGCGTTGCGACATTCTTCTTGTGTTTCGCTGTCTTTGGGTGGCTGATTCTTAGCCCACAGAATTTTGATCAGACGGAATATTCTCTTCGGTTTCAGCCGAGCCGCGTAAAAGTTCTCTTTCGAAATCTTTACAACCAGGCACGCTAAAACACAGCGTAGCACTATGAGACTGTGATGACTCTCCACGTAGAGAAAGCGCTTAAAAGCCGCCAAAAAACGCAGAATCTTATTCAAAAACAGAATATATGGGGCAAACAACCAGCGCTTGCACCTGCGGGAAAATGCGGCTACCGTTCTCTTAATGCACTTGACTGTGTGCGTGTAGACTAGGGGAGATTATTTATGTGCGTCTGCACGAATGCTCATGCTTCATCGTTTGAGCTTTCTGTATGTGGTCTCCTTAGAAAGATATTGCTAAAACACGAGGGGCTTCCGTTCACGAAAGAGTCTCGATTTCTTGTCTCGTTGAATCGAAATCAGAGCATTGGCGGGACAGCAGCTGCGTACATGAGGGTCAAGCTAGACGCAACGTGAACGACCGATCGCAAAATGACTGACTCCAGTTTGATTTCCGTCCGAGTACTGTGTTTCGTACAGCTCTTGATCATCTACATTCCAAGACACAAAATATCACGTGCCGTTCGAGTTATTATGTCAAGAGGTGTGGGCGGTTATTTCGGGACTTATATTAAAGCAGTAACGGACAAACCGTTTGTTGAAACGTTGGTCAGATAGCCCAGCCAGAGATTGTAACGTCTCGTTGATGTGGTTTTGCTTTGCGTGCACATTTAAACGGCGGGAAGTTAGCCAGCCCCTATGGCAGCTGTACATGAGAAAGTTTGCCGGTACATGCCACTTCTAGCCTGGGGTCTTTAACGTGTATTACGCAGTAGTGATACACGACCACACATCGGTACGATACTCGTCCGGATCGAGACAGCCCTGGTTAGAGATTAAACATGGGTTCTCTGGGTTCTGCAGGGCGAGCTCTACGTTCTCCAAGCTGCAGTGTGTTCACACAATCAACCACCGATCCCGCGTAACTTTTCAATATTTTTAGAAAGAGCCAAATTCCCAAAATTCGACGGCTCTGTTACAGCCCACACCTTAACACTGCTTTAAATGTTTATACCGGTTGGAACTTCATATTTTTCTTTAAGGCATATAAAAAAGATTTTAAAAAATCTTACTCCTTACGTGACGGCATTGGCAGTTCGAGAAAGCAATATGTTCCGAGAACAAGAACGACAAAGATATCTTGTCCTTCTTGTCGTTCTTGGAGAGAAGCAGATGAAAGAGAGCTCCGAAAAAAGAAAGAAAAGAGACAAAGAAATGAAAGAGAGAAAGGGATTGAAAGAATGATTGAGGAGGACAACAAAGAAGCTAAATATAAAAACGAAAAGGAAGGGCGAAGGTAGACCCGCAGTCCGAGAAGCAAGTAAAGAAAACGCATCTTGATTGCGGTCGTTAAGAAGGCATTGTGAGACGGAAGCGGGGCTTCTGTAGGCGCCTCGGGCAACACCCTAACTTCCGGTTAACGACTGCAGTTCCCAAGGCGCCAGGGAAAGACTCAATGCCATGTTCTCTTCCAGTCCTCGCCCAACCACCCTTCCCTCTATACCCCTGTTGCCGTTTTAGGAGCCATCGGCCTGTGCTGCTAAGAAAAAGAAGAAAAACACACAGAAGGTTATCATGGCACGTAACAGAACATTCAAGTTTGGTTCGTGTGCTAAGGCATCATCCGGTCTAATGGGTCACATGATACTTTCGAGGCGCTGTCAACGTGTACCTTAGACTCTTGCTTAGCCGCTTCGTTGATGCTGGCAGGCTAAGAGTTGCGCGGCCTTGTTCGTGTTGTTGAGAGCAAAGTAAACTACTAAGACGGAAATCGTGGTTATTATTACTTTTATAATTGGCTTCTATCATACGAGCAAGGTAGTATTCTAGTTCTGAAGGAGAACAAAGCAGCTTCTCGATTTTGTCATATTCCTCTTTTGTACGTAGATAAAGGTCCTTGAAATTTGAACACAACAGGATAGAGGACTGAAACGTCCGGAAAAAAACATCAGCCTTATGCTTTCTTTCTCTCTCTCTCTCCCTCTTTCTCTATAGCTCTCCTTCTTTTTTTCTTTCTATCTCTTACTTAAAAGGGCGCTGGAGGGTATTTATACTCGGCGAGATTTTTGTGTGAATATAACCTATAAGAGCCTAACTACCAGAACACAATTTGCGGCTCGAAATTCGTTTTCTTTCCGCCCGAAAACAGTTTGTCGAGAATTGGTCGGTTTCAGTCGCGCTCACTCTCTTTTCCATGGTCACGTGGCGTTCAAACTATGTGTACCAAATATATTCAAAGCCGTGGGTCATCTAAGCCACACATTCAATATTAAAAATAGAAAAGAATATGAACCCCATTTTTGTGGCCTCCAAAACGCTGCAAATACGTTGGTCGAAAAAACAAATATTGCACTGATCACAGGAAGTACATTTATACGTCATTCTCAATATGGCGGCGTGCCTCGTGCTCGACGTTGCGATGGCAGCGCACGACGGAACAACGTTGCAATGGACGTGGGTAAAAGTGGGGCCGCTATTTCGAAACTGTTGTTCGTGGTACCGGATAATCGATCTTCAAGCGCAGAACAACGAGCGGAAGGAATATACGTGCGAAACAATCACGCGACAAACGGCGCAACTTAGTCGTCTATTTCACACGCTGGAGAAGCGGAGAAAAAAAAAACGCCGTCGGGTATGGCCACGTGACTTCCGGCCATGAGCTTCCGTGCTCGTGTTTCGGTCTCGGTATCCGAGCAGTTGAGTATTATTGGCTTTATTAAAACTATACTTGACTCTGTAGCAAAATATTGATTAGGTAGTCTCTTGACACCATATTAAATCGCCTAACAAAAATAAAAAATAAATTTTCGGGGGCGTCAATGTTTTTTTTAAACTGCCTCCTTGTCGAGATTTGTTCAAGGCCTACACAGTTGTTTTCTTTTTCGCCGCATTCTCCTCCACTGCTATGTTCTGTTTTATCCGCGTTAATGCTGGCGTACAGGTTTATTGTTAGCAGTACGTATCACCAGCCGAGGCACACAGATCGTTTTTCACATATACTTCCGTTTTGTTTAGAACATTCGTCGGCACGAAACTGGTACTTGTTCGCTCATATATATCAACCCGTGGAATTATCCTGCAAAATTACTTTTTCTAATCGCATCTAATCACAGATACAGCGTGCCACAGCGCGTAACGTTTTGGCGATTTTTAAGCAGGGAACACATGAGCGACCAAAACGGGCGCCGCGCGGCAGTTTCCATGGCAACTTGCGCGCACGCTGTGACGTGGCGGCTTGGCATAGGTCCACGTCACAGCGTCCTGGGCTGTTGCTATGAGAATCAGCGCGCGGCGCCCGTTTTTGCCGTGGTCTGGTTAGGCTTATTCAGCTTCCGTCAGAGGGATATTAATGCTAAAGCTTTAACTGTCCCATGGAGCGAAGCCGGCGTTGTCTGTAGCAGCGAAACGGCACCTTAATTCCCATTGGCTGTGACGCGTCATGCGGCTCCATAGCAACGGCGTCATCGTTGCTAAGGGGCCTGCCGAACTGCTGGCGGCGCAGCGGGGGAAGGCGGGTATGCGCTGGCCTGGCGTTAGGCCTAACGTTAGGCCTAATGTTACGCTTTGATGTCTAACGTCGTCAACCGGTACCCGCAGCTAGGGCGATCATGATGATGAGAGGACACGTGATTTGATCATGCGCCGCGCCAAGCTTCGCACTCCCGGTGCTGCGCCGAGCTTCGCACTCCCGCCGCTGCCTCACGCAGCGGCGCAGCAGTCATCAGCGAGCCAGGGCGGTCTGAGCGGCGCACCGCCGCACTCCCTACCGGCGCTGCGGCCGCCTCTGCTCCTTTCGGCGCCGAGAATGCTTTCGCATCCACAACTCATAAGAAGTGCTTAGGTGTCCTCGAAATTTTTATTGTGTGTGATACCACGGTTGCTTGAAATAATCTTATAATTAAACTGTGACTGACAAACACGCGTAAGCGCTCCTTTCAGTACCGGGCTTGAGAACTGCAGTTTGTTCTTTATTTTTAATGAAGCAGTAATGTTCAGAACATGTTTTGTGTGTGTGTGTCTGTGGGTGCGCTCTATTAGCTGTAGATCTGATAAATTATTCAAACGTCAGCCGATAGCTTCCGACAGTCCTTCTGAAACATGAAACTCTGTTGCACATAGCCTTAGTGACTTGCTAGCGCCTAGTCCCAATATTTTTCTCACTCAAAACGAAAATAGAAAAAATCGACACATAAAAAATAAGTATATATTTTTTCATCAAATTTATTTGATTTAAATTACATTATCTGATTTAAAGAATTGTGGTTGAAAAGAGTGATTCTTCATCACTCTTTGCATTTTTAAACGTGAAAAATTGATGGGTCAATCTGTCCGATCACTGAAAACAATGCGGAAAAATAATTGCTGTAAATTTTACTTCTTAAAGCTCAGTTTAATAACATACACATTTCTTATAACGTAAACCATGCCAGAAAATTGACCGCATCTTCACGTGGTGAATGATGTTGATTGGGAGCGAAGCTCTGGAGGTACTTGTCTGCGTAGACGCTGAGCCGCAGCATGCGGAGCCTTTCGTTCGTTTTCATTTATGTCAGAAAGAGAATATGTGGTATGGAACGTGGTTATATACGCATTTGAGCATTTGACCGCAGCGCCCTCTCGTATATAAACGTTCAGCCAATGCATGCAAAGTTTAACGACGATTATATCGCATTTGACCGCAGCGCCCTCTCCTGTATAGATGTTGAGCGGCTACATGCAACGTTTCATCCACGACATCCCCAGCTCTTGAGTTACTACCACATCTCCGAACTCCCTACTCCGTCCCGCAGTCGTGGCCGAGTGGTTAAGGCGATGGATTAGAAATCCATTGGGGTCTCCCCGCACAGGTTCAAATCCTGTCGACTGCGCAAACAAATTTTTTTTCATCTTTTTTCATCTTTTTTTATCTTTTTTCTCTACACGAGCACGTGCTTACGTGCTTACGTGCTCGTGAGCGCGTGAGGACGTGAGCTCACGAGCAGAGCACGAGCGCCGGACGCCGGAGCTACTTACGGACATGGCTAGCCCCTAAGGAGCTTCGCCCCTAAAAAATGCAGCTTGATTTTTTGTAGTTGTTAGAGAAAATGCTTTATTTTTCTTTCCTTTATTGTTCTCGTTCGCTTGCAATACGACATTACATAATTTATAAACAAAGTAGAAGCTAGAAAAAAATTAACGCTCCAATTTGCCCAGAGGAGCACCGCTTTTTGTTCGTGTTGAGTCTCCTATAAATCTTTTTGATTGAATATGCCTTGATTTAAATAGATAACAAATGCATATTGAAAGCATCAAGAGAGAAGCAAATGATAAATAAAACTATTTTTATATTTTTTGCGGGAAAGGCTTGATTTAAAAGGGTACGGAAACAAAATGTTGAGGCTCATTTTATGGCTTAGGTATATACACGTCACATCTGCACCAGAAACATCAGTCTTTCGTTCGTAAACGCAAGAAAAGTACTTTAAAACGAATAAAACGATTTCTCACTTGCACCTGGTGATTGGTGGGCCGAAGCTATGTTGGGGGATCGTGAGGTGTTGCTCCTCCCGCAGTGGCGCCACCCTCGGCAGTGCACCGTACTCATATAGACACCCCAGCCGTGAACGCAATGACGCAATCGCGCTGCTTCGCGCGGCGCGCGATTGTTTTGGTATTCTCGAGTTGTTTCTGCGTTTATTCATCACGTTTGCGTGCAGGATGCCGCGCCTATGCTCGGCAGAGAGCCGCGGCAACAGCATCCTAAACTGCGAGCCGCCGAACCACGGGTTTCCGAACGATGAGAAATTCCGAAGCGTGTGGGTCCGTCTCGCGCTTCCGTCGTCTCTCGGTCGCCGGTGAAAACCGATCGCCTGTACGGTGACCATTTTAGCGATGGGGACTATGAAAGGCGACCCACGGTCCTCAGAAGTCTGGATCTTTCTACCAAAAATATTCGCTTGCTACCGCCAGGGGGGGGGGGGAGGGGGTTTGTGCCGCTGTTTTATATTTCCAAGTTGTACAGTTTTTATTAAATGCGAGACATTTCTTGGTGATCCCGACTCTCTTCGGATTTTGTCGGGCGGACGGTAGGATAGTCGGATAGTTCGTACGCTCCTAACCCGAATCGCCTGTACGTCACCATGTGCGAGAGTGACTACTGGTCTTCGCTGACATCTTCCAAGTCCCCTTTGTAGTCGAAATCCTCGTCCTCGTCGAGTTCATAGATCATGGCGGAACGCACCGCGGACTACAAGGGCCCAAATGAATGCGTCACGACGGTCGTCGTGCAGCTGTGCAGTCCTCCGCCACTCCGAAACGCGAGATTGTAACACGCAAAAGCCACGGCGTGGTGGCGCTCATAATCACGCCAGCCTTTGGCTCTGCTGAGGAGACTGACGTCACGGTTGGGACGGAGCTCCATGACGCATCGCACGCCTCGATGGCCGATTTCGAAGCGCAGCTAGAATCGCACGCTTGAAACGAAAATATAGCCATATACACAAAATGCGAACGTGCGATTGTCATTTACGGATATCATAGGTCATATTTCACCCATTTCGGGAAGGTTTCTGTATATTTTGATTTTCGTTTCTGTACCCCTGTAAATCATCAGAGAAAAACCGGTGTGATCTAAATACGATATAAATCACTATTTAAATCCTGATTCAAATCATCTTGAGTTTTCTTCTCCACCCTGCTAGAAACTCGCGATTGACGCCGTCCTTACATTCGCATGTCTTCGAACTCGGCACTGCAGACAAGTGCTATGTTGTGCTGTTTTTTCTGATATATTCGTTGTAAATTCCTGACAAAACATATAAATGAAGACCTACAAAGCAGCTCACAATAGCACTCACATCAAGGGTAGCGTGTACCAAAAAAGAAAAAAAAGTAGCTCTTTTTTTATACAAGAAGACAATCAAAAACACTTTCATTTCCCTTCGGAAGCCATCATCCCCACGCGACATTTTCATATGTCGTCGGTTCGGGAATCACATGAAAATCCAGGGACATCTGAGAGCAGTTCGTCGAAAAGAAAACGGTATATTTTATTTCACACTCTATTGGTTTCCAAACAAAACCCAACTTGACATCCCGAATCCTAGCGTTCGGGAATTCCATGAAAACGGTCAAAGTCGTTTCCGAACCACGTCAAGCGATCGGAAATGCTTCCTGACGCGAGGCACTTACGACAAAAGTGAGATTACTCTCAACGCAGCAGTGCGCGCGCGAGTAAATATAGATGATGTGACAAAGGAAAAAAAAATAGAGTAAAATTTTAATATTGAGAAAACCTATACCTGATGTCAAAAGCTCACTTTTTGTCATTGGTAATATGACAGCTCGGCGGCTGCATTCAGGCTGGCTGCTAAGCCTGTACCCATATGATTTCGTTTTGAGATGAGTGGTTGGAACTCAATCCAGGCTGTCAGACATACGCGAGCGCTGACTTTTAAGCCTCCGATTTTGGTCAAGGTGAAAGCGAGAGCATTCTAGGCTGCTGATTGGACGTGGCGCCATGGCTAACGCGTGTTGAAGCAATGATATATTTTTTACCCGTTCGTAAGTTTGAAATAAGGAAAAATTGGGTGAGAACGCCTCACGAAATAACTCAGAAATAACGAGAAGGGTCTCGCAGTCTCGGATGGGCTTGTCCATAGCACTCCATCCACCAACCGATTTCAGCTCGTGTACGGCAGCAGAGCAAACTTGAGGTTTGCCAAAGGAGTGCAGGTTGTCAATGGCTTCCAACGTAAAATAGCAGACGATCACAATTTCGGCCCGTGTCCGGTCTCACTCCGCCGCGTCGCTTGGTTCGTTGCAGATAGATGATCAACCCTTTTTGTGTATGGCCGTTAGCAGACGATGTATGCTTTTTTTTCTACTTTTATTTTCGTCTGCGAATGATGCTTCGTAGCAGACAAATCGCGTTCTTCGCTCGCGTTAGCAGACGAACCGTCTATACGAATGCCATCTCCGCGAGCGGCAAATTGGATCTCGCGATGACCGAAATTGAACTCCAGGGCCGGTTGTATGCTGGTCAATGCAGGAACCTCTGCCGGTGTTCAAAATAGCAGCAAAAAGAATTTTGAGGTAACGTGACCGGCTCCGTGGGGAAGCAAGTCCGACGGCTTCTTTTGCAGGGGTTGTGGTGACGTCAGTCAGAACGCCGAGCTCTGATTGGTTCTGATTGAAGGGTAGTAGGTAGACCTCAATGTTAGCTACCTTGAAGTCTACCCACTATTCATCAATCGGAGCCAATCAGAGCTCGGCGTTCTGACTCACGTCAACACAACCCGTGCAAACAAAACACACGAACTTGCGCTCCGCATTGGAGACGAGGGCTGCGTCACCGTTCGGCGTGAAAACTGCTCAACTCTTATTGAAAAACGAGTGTGACGTCAGCGTTCGGCGAAGACTCGGATCCAATCACACGCTTCGTGTTCAAGCAATGGCAACTGCCAATGTTGCTTGATGCACTTTTGAATAGGGTCCATTCAAAAACATCTTTTTACAAATACTGATAGTTTTACCCTTGTAAACAAAAGCTTAACAAGTTTCTTTTTTTTTTTTTTTCATAAACGCGATAGTTTTTTTGTTTTTTCGGGCAGTTGATTGACCATAGCTCGGACGTGAGGAGGGTAGCCTGTGGTACCAGCCTCACTTTGGCTGTTGACATGGAGGATCTACAGTCTTCGCTGAGGCATCAAGACCAATCAAACCAATCATATAAAAGCCTTATATTTTCTTATACGTATCGGCTAGCATAAGTTACCAAGACAAGAACTGCATGCCAATGACCAGCTAGGTGGCCATCAACTGACTGGTAGAAGCCGTCACCAGCAGGTCGCTCCCACGAACGTACTTGTAACTCTGAAGGTACGGGATTGCGTCCGAGGCGTGGTTTAGCCGAAACCTTCGTGAACAAAATTGCAGTTTGTAGCATATATATTCATGGTGTGTACATTTCTTATAAATAAAACCCTTTTATGGCTTTCCTATAAGAAAGAGGGCTCTAGGTACAAGGAACTGTTAAAATGATTGACGGTAGCCACCGCGCAACCGAGCGACCGAGTTTCGTTGCCATGGAACTTGGCAAGAATACATTTATAACACGAGTAGCACATGTAGTCGTTTAACAAAAACAAGTCTGATCACATCTCGAGTCTTCCGTCTGCAACGCAGGACATCGTTATGCCGCCCTTGATCCGCTCAGCCTTATCTTCCCACCGTCATTATAAACGAACCTCCGAGCAGCGTAATGCCAAAGCTGAGATCATCGCTAGGAATACCCATGTTCTAGAAGAAAAAAAAAAAACAGCAAAAACTACAAAGAAGGCGCTTTGCTTCCAAAATGTCTGCCCGCTCCCTTGGTCCCTCGATAATCAAGTCCCCATGCCTGGAAGGTATCCCGAACGTAGCATAACGCCACCAGACACCATCTCTCGAGAACACTACCAAAAACGAGACTCGTAATAATGGGGAAAGAGAGGCAAGCATACGATGCAAGAGCTAAACAAACAGTGCAGGCTCGGGCCAGGTATTCATTAGAGTGCATGTTGCTCTCAGAACCTCGTTTTATTCTTAAAGGAATTCGAGCATAAGTTAGCGCGCACAACGTAACCCGAACTGCCTCCTTCCGTTCTGTACAATATACTGTTCGGAGATTATCGATGACGTGCTTGCGGTCGAGGTAGGGCTCGGTGCGACGTCCTCTCCGTGGGGAAGTCATTACAATGCCCGGTTTTTAATGACCAGTCCCTGCTCCTAAACCATTGTTACCCACCATAAACCGCGAGCCACCTAATGAGGCCAAAAAAAAGGGATGAGAGTAATGTCAACCTCAAGGCAGTCTCGGATGACGATACCCTACCGCTTGGGAACTCTCTCCGCGCATGCGTGGACAGGCTCTAGAACGTCCGTCCCGGTAATTGGAAGCAACTGCCCGTCTCTTCCTTCGGAAGCGCCTTATCATTTTTTTTTTTTTTTGCTTTTTGTCGTGGTAATTTGCTGTGTTTGTTTTTTCCGGTTCCTTTCCGCTCTGCTTGCCCGTTTGTCCTTTCTGCCCGGCATCTGCAGATGACGTGTTCACTTTTTGCGTGGTCGGAAACCGCTGACGACATATCGCTGGGCGGTACGTGGACAAGGATAGCTTGAATTGGGAAACGCTGGGGTGAAGTGAATAACTGTCGCAGACAACTTAAGAAACCAGGGGTGAGGTGGGTACCGGGCATCTTATTACTATTTGTCTGCAGCGAATGGGATCTCCAAGCTAGCCGATACGAACGCCGAAACACAAATCGGGAAGCAAGAACCGCCAATATACCGGGCCACGTCTCGCATATTTTAAGTTGTCAATGACTTTAGACAGGCCCGACGAGCTCGAGTTACCAGCTTTTGACACGCTGCCTAAATACAGGAATTGAATCCCGTTTTTTTATTTTTATTTAATTGTAGTGTGGGGAAACTCAAGGTGCGCAAAGCGGGCTGCCCGTTTTTAGGCTCCCGCTGAAAAGAGCCCAGAATGAAACGCATTTTCGCAATTGCATGGCATTCCTGCACTTCAATAATTATGTTGTATGTATGTTTTAAACAGCCGGAGGTTCTTCAGCCTCAATCGGCGTCTGGTGTCTCAGCTGTAGACGAGGAATTTAGAGAGTGCGGTACAACCGCTAGCCTGGGGTCTTTAACCTGCACCACGCAGTAGTGACACACGATCGTACGCCGGTAGGATGATCACCGAGATCGAAACGAGCAGGGGTGGGGATTGAACACTATAGGATCCCTGGGTTCTGCAGCGCGAGCTTTCGCTCCATGCAGTTGCCCCGAACTGCGGTGCAC
>JAZHYW010035706.1:0-58683 GCA_037355805.1 Ixodes ricinus
GGAAAGTTCCAGCGCGTCAATGATGGACTCATCATCAGCTCTGGGGAAGTTAAAAATAAGCGTGGGACTTTTCTTTTTACGCAGGTGACTGTCTAGTTCCAGAAGTTTCAATTTTAACCACCAGCATTTGATTATCAGAAATTCCTTCCACTACGTAACACTCGTAGCTGTGTGCTGCAATCGCGTGGGTTATAAACCCAAGCTTGAGTATGGAATTAGAAGGCGCAGTAATACGTGTAGGACCGTTTACAATGTGAAGTAGATTATTATGAAGGCTATGTCAATTACTACCCAAATATTGGGAAAGTCCGTGGAATTACTACTGAGAGATTCCCAAACAACTGAAGGTAAATTAAATCGCCAGCCATCAAAAAGAGCGGGCGTTTTGTTTAATTTTGTAAAAAGAATCAGTAAGCCCCCACATATATATGGACAAGCATTTGGTGGCCGGTAAACGACACCTGTAACGATTGCATGAGTAAAACTGGTTAATTTTAGCTCCAGTGACTCAATTTCTAAGACTTCATCAAATGCTACAAAATCTAAATGTTTTTTTAAGATAATGGCAACGCCATCGCCACGAGATTCTCGGTCATTCCGAAGTATGTTATATAAAGGAGGAATTATCTCGGAATCTGTGATTGCCTCGTGTTACCATGT
This sequence comes from Ixodes ricinus, assembly GCA_037355805.1. Classification (NCBI taxonomy): domain Eukaryota; kingdom Metazoa; phylum Arthropoda; class Arachnida; order Ixodida; family Ixodidae; genus Ixodes; species Ixodes ricinus. The sequence goes on from JAZHYW010035706.1 coordinate 661, forward strand.
TTCTATACCAGAGACGACGTCCGGACCATAGTCATGTCGTACGCATTGAAGATCAACAACTTTATTTACAAGACTTCTAGCGTTTATATTTATCAGTCTTAACGTGGTTGAACAAAAATCGTCAAGTCACGGTGACAAAATACCTTCATCAGACTCGTGTCATGTCTGGTCTTGAAACACAAACTCTGGCATCATTTACAGCGTTCCACTCATAAGTAAGACCGTTAATTTTCATTTTATTATAAACAAGGGTGACGTTATGTCCACTTTCCCTGTTCTGGGCTGCACTGTCTCATAACTTTTTGTGAAGTAGCCGGACTTGCTTGGAGTAGTCACCGGAAATAGAAACTCCGGTATCCTTTAGTTTCTGAGCATTTCTAAATATACTCTTTTTTGTTGTTGAAATCACGAAGATTCAGGAGGACAGACCATGGCTTAGCTCCCTTGCTGTAACCCATTTTGTGAATGCTTTCAACGGAGGTATCGGTTACATTCAGCATGCCATCGAAAATGTCAGTGCAAACCTTCTGCCTTAGTGGAGCAGGGTTCTCCCGAGTGTCTTCGGGAATGCCGTAAACTATTACATTGTTGCGTCGGCTACGGTTGTCGAGGTCATCAACCTTCTTTTCCATTTGCGAAAGTTGATGTGAAGTGGGAAATGGTGCTAGTTGACTCAGCAATCCTGGTATCGTAATTCTCCAAAGATTTCGCCGAGCGTGCCTCTAACCTCGTGAATGGTAGCTTCGATAGTGGAGCCACTTGTTTATGCCGTTAAATGACTCCTTTCGGCTTAGTTATTCCTTTCGCATTACGTTTATGTGCGTGGCAACATCCTTCTGACTTTTTCGGATCTCCTGTATGGCTTCCGTATTTGGGCCGTGGTTAGTCTCAACTTCCCCGCTAAGAGTAACAACAAGGTAACTGAATGAACACAATCCGTGAAGAAACAGACGAATGTGCCAGGGCATAACAGCACTATGAGACAGACATCGTTACTTTTGAATTCATGGTAGTCCAGGTACTTTATACTAACCTGCGTGATCAGGACAAACAGTTTAGCTGTCATGCTTCGTGTTGTGCTGCCATGCCCACTGGTGACATCTTGTCGGAGCGAGGCTTTTCTAGACCAAGGCGCTGACATCGGGAAGGAAGGTGACGTCACTAAGCCACGAGGTCAGGGCATATCCTGATGACAAGCGAATGCTGACGCAAGGTCTTGACGCCGCACTTGTGAAGTTGAACACGGGCTGGATGCAGGATCGTATCCAGCGAGTGTCAGCAACAGCTGCGTGATCAGGAAGAAGAGTTTAACCGTCATGCTCCGGGTTGTGCTACCATGCCCACTGTGCCCGACGATTTAGATACAGAAGGAGATGTTAAGATATTAAGGTATGTGGATGATATCCTAGTGCTAGTACTGTAGCCCACACTGTTGGATGACAAAGTTATTGAAAAAGTGCTAAAAATTTCTCAACGAATTCTCACGGCTTTAATTTCACTCATGAAATAATTACTTTAGGAAAACTGCAATTTATTGATTTAAGATTAGATTTTCAAGAAGAGCACGTGTGCTGGGAGTATAGCGCTGGGAGTTCAAAGAAAGGGGTGTTGCCCTTCCATTCGGCCAACTCTAAGTTGGTATAGAGAGGATCGCTTCCTCCCAATGAATGCATCCCTTGCAAAATCGTACCAACACACCATGAACAGTAGCATTTTTTCAACCAGGGGGGACGCTTCGTTTGAGACTGTCGGTCCATACTGATCGTTTTCTTCAGGAGGTGGCTGACACTTTTTTCTAAGATTAAAAAGGAATGATGAGAAAGCACCCAGGTCCAGGAAAAGTGAGACCCGTCGTCAAGCCTTATACACACACAGGTTTCAACGACCTAAAAGATGCATCGCATTTTGGTTTGCCAGTAGGGTTTTCGCCCACAGGACACGTTGTCTCGTCTTTGCCAAAAAATCAACAACAATAAAGGTGATGGTGACGTGTGCAAAAATAAACACTCAAAGCAGCTCATAGATCGCGCCTCGTCGGTTGTGTTTTAATTTTCTATATCTTGCGATAAGGCGTTCATAGGTCAAACGGGCACGTGCGTCAATAATAGGGCACAAGAGCACGCGCTGTCAGTAAGAAATTCCCCCCGGGCAATTTGGCTGTTCATCGTGATAAATGACCTTGTGTCCCTGAACTGAAAAAAATAATCAGGGAAGTTAAAACACAAGATTTCGAGACAATTGTGTGAGTCGGTCAACCTCAGAATGCAAGGTGGTGACAGATGCATACGTGCCATGACAGTTCATTTAACGCATAAATAAGTTAAGTACATGCTTGAGAAGCCCAATTGGGTGAATAAATATTTTGTGTTGCTTCAATAAATAGTAAGTTGAAAGAAGCGCTTGTGTTGTGTCTCTTACTCTGAGCCCCTGTCTTGTGGCGCTTTTGTCCAAAGAAACGATATACCAACTCGCCCATCTCTCACTATCTACGCATTACTAATAGGTTGGTGTGCCTTTCAAATCAATCAATCAATCAAACTGGTGTTTATTTTTGAGCTTCTAGGAAACGCAAAAACGTTTCTAGGAAACGCATTTCATGAGACGCTTATGAACGAAGTTTCTTATTTTTCGGATATCTATGCCATATGATCCTGTTGAATTGTTCATGATAGCCATTTAGTTCATTTACAACAGGACAATAAAACCTACTCCTCGCCTCCTACCAAATTCTTATTCATCTGCCTAATTAATGCTTCGTGTTTCTTCTTAGTTCTAATAGCGCCCCCCCCCCCCCCCAAATCAGGGATGAAACTGAACTAACTATATTTGCATTGCCATTTCACCTCCCGGAGGGGAGGTGAAATGGCTATGTAAAAAGCAGTTTTGTTGACGAACTACCAAATCCATTAACCCTGGGCCGAAACTGGTGCTAACAAGTGTCCGGTGTTTATCGTAAAAGCGCCGCTCGAACAGTGCTCAACCAGCTTTTGACCACGCAGTCATCTTCGCCGACAATATAACAGAATAATTTACGAGGAAATACCCGTAAAAATGTGCCATAAAAAAAAATAACGTTTGGTTATTTCGGAAAGCTCTATCCTTTATACTGATATTCCGCTGGAACGACCTCCCCTACCACAAAAACATCCACCTTTAAATTTCGCCCAAGAATAGCCTTGGCTCATCACGGTGCCCGCTATTTATTCCCACCGAACAAAATCGGCTCACAACCTCTCCCCCCCCCCAAGAAGAAGAAGAACAACAACAACAACAACAACCTTACTTTGGTTTCTTTCTTCTTCGGCCTAATTACCACGCAATCATTCAGAGTCTGGCTCATTAAGGTTGCGTACCTGAAGGTGCATTGCCGCAACGTGTGGTTCCACGAGGCCATAATGCGGCGGATAGAGGAAAAGGCTAGGCGTAAAGCCGCCGATGTCGATGACAGGCGCGAAGCGTCCAGCCCATGTGGCAAAGGCGTCGGCGTACTTTCCCGGCAGCTGGGACTGTCGCGCGTACACCTGAGATCCAGCGGCAGGACCCCAGCGCAGCGATGCAACGTCACGCGCGATGTTTCTCCGAGCAACCGCAATTCAGCGACTTGGTCTGCGCGCCGGGGTTTCACTCTACTACGCAAAGTGCCCTCGCGTGCATTTGCGTATCCCTAAATCTTTTCTACCTTTGTACCGCTCAACGTTTCCCTCCCCTTCTATCCCGGCAATCCAGGGAGAAGACAAGAATTAAAAGAAAAACTATTATCCCAGCTTCCGGAACAATCTGCAAGGACGAATGAACGCAAGAAGACTTCTTTCATTCGGGTACTCGGCCTTTGTTTCTGCCCTGTTATCTCTTTCTCTGTTTTGCATTCCTCTCCCTATTAAACTGTTTGACCTGATATTGTTTCCTTATCTCTTTCATCCACGAATCTGTGTTCAGTAGTACTAACTTTAACATTCTCACTCGACCTTTTACATTTTTTTTTCAAATGTCACATTCTGTTTCTTTTTTTTTCTTTTTGTTTCTCATTCGTTCTAAAACCCTTCAACCTCTCTTCAGGTCTCCTTCGGTTTATTGTTCTGTAACTCTATATCGTATTTTTTCTTTGTTATGATTTTTGTTACACCTTCACCTTATCTTTTAGATTCCCTAGTTGTTCCTGCTGAGGAGACAACCTTCTCTCCAGCGTTTGTTCTGCTAAAGTGGAAAGGGTGGGATAATTTTTTCATGAACGCCGGCTATTGCGAACCTCCAAAGGTTGCAAAGAACTTGATATTTTTTTAGGCCTCGAGGTCTAGAATCGTGGGTTAATCACACGGCCGGTCTCTACAAATGTTGTAAAAGAGTGAGATGTGCGTTCCCGTATATACAAATATTTTTTAACAAACTGACAAATCTCGTGATCGATGATTTTGTTTTGTTTACATTAGTCAATTTCTTTTGTAGGGATTAATGTTACAACCAGTTAAATGGGCTGCCCAGGCAAATAGTAAAGAACGTTCAAATTTATAGTGAAAGTGCTGGGATCCGTACCCCCCTCACCTGCCTCGCTGGCGTCAACTTCGTTGATATTCGTGCTCTCTGATTTTCATTAGTCTGAGAGATGTTTGTTCATTTTCTGGGTGTACAAAATTGACATAAATTAGTCTTAAGTCGCTTAAACACCTTACATTGGTATGATAGCATAACACTACTCTGCTAACGCAAACAAGGGATCGCCTTTTTTTACTTCTTTTTTAATCCTTTCTCACAACTGAAAGGCTTTTTCTGAACTAACGGTGGGATTGAATATGCATGTTTGGGGCGTTAACCCAAGCGGTAGAAGCTTTTACCGGCCAATACTGTGATGTACCGGTTAATTTAGGGTAATGCTAGGATATGTTGCATGTGTGCAATACATCCTCAGTTTTTTATTTCCTCTACGAGGGACGAGGGGCGACAGGCTGACTAGACAAGGTCATTCTGGCTTCCTTATCGTTTACTCTCGGGGTAAGAGTGTATGCGAATCTTCTAGATGAACGGAGAGGCGTATCCTCTCGATCATGCACGCGGCATTATTTATTTAACTGTTTAGGTTACAATCGGTTGTTGTTACGAGTAGCGCCTTTTCTGGTCTGCGACTGCGCCCAATCTATTGCTTCCAGGCGTTGCCAGCTCGACTCCCTCCTGCCGGTGTCTCCGGTTGCATCCGCTGTTGTTTGGACCCAGTAGGTTGTGTTCACTATACGTGACGAGCATGCACATAATAGGCGGCAATATCTCTTCACGTTTTGCATGCCCAGCCGGGTAGGTGGCTGGCGCGTCCATGGTGATCTTCTGAGAAGATGAGGACCTAATTCTGTGTCTTGGTCACGTGTGCCATTAAGCGGTGTGGCAGGCGAGTTTGAAGAGCCTGCCTCCGGGGCTTCAGGATCGTTCTGACTGTCTTGAATCGTGTTTGGAAAGTCGTCACTGGAAATCGGATAAGGTGAACCGTTTCGCCGACTGATGCCGTAGGAAGAACGAACTTTCTTGATATTTTTGCGTGGCTGAGGCTATCGTCTTGATTCGTAGATATTCCCTCCTTTTCCGAGTCCTTGGGTACATGTCTCAGCTGTTCAATGTGTCGTTTTTATGTATTTCCGTCGTTCGTACGAATCTCACGTTTTCGGTTTCCTAGAAATCCGATGACGACGCCATTCGACCATTTCTTGCAGGTTCAGGTAGTTTCTTGCCCAGATCTGGTCGTTCTGATGTAGGTGTCGTTCTTTAGAGTTGCGCGAGGCGTGCTGCTTTGCCTGTTTTGATCGCATGACATCAGTTATTGATGGTCTAAGAAGATCGAACCTAGTGCAAAATTCGTCTCTTGTTATCATTTTGGCAGGTGTTGAGCCAGTTGTCTTGTGTGGGGTCGTCCGGTATGTCACCAAGAAGTTATGGCATGCTTCTTCCATGCTCAGCCCCGACTTCAGGCTTGCGTTTACAGACTTCTTGAATGTTCCCACGAAGTTTTCTGCCTTACCGTTTGTGGCGGGATGGTTCGGGTTTGAGAATGACTGGTACTCCGTTTCTTGTTATAAAATCCCGGAATTCGCTTGATCGGATTGCGGGCAATTCTCTGTCATAATCTTTTCTGGAAGTCTATATCTTTCAAAGAGTGTTAGAAACACTCTTATGGTTCCTGCCGAAGTTGTCGCTGTCATGGACACTACCTCGGGCCATTGCGAGTATGCATCAATGCTCAGCAGGAAATTCCTTCCTTCAAAGAGTCCTGCAAAATCTGCATGTTGGCGTTGTCATTTATTTTTGCGCATTCCCACAGGTGTATTGAACCTTTAGGTGCATCCTTGCTCACTTGCTGGAACGGCCGACAACTGCGGACCATCGTTTCGATGTCATGATCCAAAAGCGGCCATCACACGTGGTGTCGTGCTAGCCCCTTCATCTTTGGCATTCTCGCATGACCTCCATACAAGTCGTTCAAAACGTGTGTTCAGTACCTCGAAGGTACGATGACGTGTGTTCCCCACATTAAGCAGTCGAGCTCCACGGCTAGTTACGTTCTGCGACGGAAATAAGGAGTTGAGGTGATCGGAATTTTTCCTTTCGGCCATCCTTCCATGGTGAGTCTTAAAACCTTTAAACATGGTGTCTTTTCGTACCTCTTTGCTGATCTGCATATGTGTCAGTGCGAGTACATGAAACGTTTCTTGATGTAGACATTTGATTTCGTCCATTCTTGTAGTGTATGATTCTGTAGCGCCCTTGTCACTCATTGGGAGTCTTGACAGCAAGTCTGCGACAACGTTCTTATCGGTTGGCACATACTTTATGTCGAAGTCATACCCTGACAAAATGATCGCCCATCGCTGCATTCTTGCTGCAACCATGCCAGGAATATCCTTACTGCGATTCAAAATCGATACGAGCAGTTTGTTGTCTGTCCACCGCGTGAAGTGGCGTCCAAACAAATACTGGTGAAATTTCTTTACGCCCTCAACTTGACTCAGCCCTTCTTTGTCAGTCTGGGAGTAGTTTCGCTCACCTTTGGAGAGCGTTCTCGACATGAAGGCAATTGGCCCCCATCGCTTGTTGGGTAGCACGTGTTGAAGTACTGCACCAATGCCATGGCTCGGTGCGTCACAGTGCAATTCCAGAGGAAGCGCAGGGTCATAGTGCACTAGCAGACTGATCTGTGAGTTACTTCTTCGCTTCGTTGAATTCTCTTTGGCATAATCTCGACCATTTCCTCCTTTTATCTTTTCGCAGCAGTTCATGTAGCGAATGTAGGATGTCGGCTGTGTTGCTGATGAACTTTCTGTAGTAGTTCAGCAGTCTCAGAAACGCTCTCAGTTCTCTTTGGTGTTGGGCGTCTTCACTTGTCAAGTAGGGGATAATGTAAGGATATATTCACTTAATTGTTTAGGTAGGAATCGGCTGTTGTTACGAGAGGCGTCTTTTCTGTTCTGCGACCGCGCCCAGTCTGTTGTATTCAGGCGTCCTGTAATGCTCAGTGGCTCGCCACTCGGCTCTCCAATGCCGGTGTCTCCGCTTGCATCCGCCGTTGTTTGGTCTCAGTAGGTCGTGTTCGCTATACGTGGAAAACACTGACATAATACACGGCAAATACCATTCGAAGTAAACTGCAAAATGCACGAATGTCATATTCACGCTGATATAAAGTTGTGTGCTGTACATGCCGGTTGGAACGTGTCCAGTTCAAAGCTGTTCTATAGAATGTTGAGAATAAAAAAACTAAGGCGAACATAAGTAGCTAGAAAACGTTTGAGCGTTTTTTACGCTTTTTATTTTTCTCTTGTGAGCTCTAACGTGTTTAAAGCCAGTACAAAAAGAATGTGACTGAACAAAACAGGTATACAAAGTGCTAACGAAGAAGGCGAAAAGCGGGATTCAGGCATTTGGAACAAAAGAAAGCGTATGTGTGTGTTTGTGGGGAGGGGGGGGGGTAATGCTTATGCCGGTCTTGTCATGAACGAAGAAAGGCTCGCATATAAAATGAATAAGACCTGGGCGAAATAAATCTTATATAAGGCTATTGGTGTTGTTTATAGGGTTGTGCGAATATTCGAAAGTTTCGAATATCAAAGCGAATAATGCCATATTCGATTCAGACTTCGAATCGAATAGTACTATTCGGAAACTTCGAATATTTTCGAAGTATTTCGAAGTTTGAACACGGTGCAAACCCCAACGTTATTCGGAAAGAGGGAAGCTAGACAACTCACAAAAGATAACATTTCCGTCGAAACCCGTGTGACCGTGTGCTACGGTTGCGAAAACTAGCCCCTGGCCTACTTTTGTCCTTTTCTTGCCTCCGAGTACACTTAAACTAATTTTCCACGTGCTGCACGTCTATTGCGAACGCCATTGCCGCCCCACGTAGAAAACAATAATGGTGATACCTATAGCTCCTCTAATTTGAACATATCCTCATTTCAATAGTTATGATACCTCTTGAATACCGTAATTGTTTTCTTGGAATTAAGTCTGACATGGTTTTGAAGTGTCATTCAATAGTCGAAATCACCATGCTCTAAGCAGTGACAAATTTCAAATCTTGGCATTGATATCGGTGCAGACTTCTAGGTGGCGGAGGCTACTACCCGTGACTCCAACTGTGGCGTGTATGCACACGTATGCATGAATGATTCCCATCATTCTAGCCGCCATACCAGCCAGGGGTTTCCCCAGGATTCTAATCAAGGGGGGTGTCCCAATGGCTCGGGGGGGGGGGGGAGGGGGAGGCGATGCGAGGCGAGGTTAGATAAAATATAAAACTGTTTCTTTTTTAGTCCACTAGCTAAATTACAGACGTCTATTAACCAAAGGCTCATACCCGTAATGTATGTTTCCTTTCTGTATATATACACCTGAGAGGTGGTGTTTTTCTACTTAATCTGAAAAAAAGAATTTCATTTTTTCCTTTTCTTTTTCCTTTTTTTTTAGATTCAAGGGGGTGTCCAGGAAAACTAGAGGGTCTACCCCCCCCCCCCCTAGGGGGTCTAGGAGGTCCCTGATACCAGCCCTACCATCGTTGATCATTTCATTGTTCTCCTTTTGTTGGTTCTTCTCGCCTCCGCTACTTCTATCGCTTTCGCTTTAAGCGAGCTGTGAGTGCAGCTTATGCGTGCGTTCCCGGACAAGTCATGGACGGCCAAACACAACGGGCGATGTACCGCAGCACGATCTGGGAGTTTTTGATCGAGGAACTAAAAGCGCGAAATGTCACAGATGCAAGATGTGTCTCAAGACATCGACGGCTACAGCTACAACTCTGGTCAATCACCTGAAGCTTCATTCCGAAGTGTTTAAAGAATGTGTCTTTATTCACAACAATATAGAGTAATGCTCACGACGTAATGCACAGGCGTCAATAAACTTGGGCAAAGTTTGCTCCCTTGGATCTGTTCCCGACTGTTTTCCCAGTAGCCTAGAAAACATGTTGAAGATGACACGGCTAGCTAAGCCATATCGATGTGCAAATTAATTAAGTTCTATTTTTCTCAATTTTCTCACTTTTAAATTAACAATTGCAAATATTCGCTTCGCTTCGAAATTATTCGCTTCGATTCGAAACTATTCGTTTAATTTAATTATTCGCTTCGTATTCGCTTCGAAATGAAAATTCACTATTCGCACATCCCTAGTTGTTTGTTTATAGGATAAATTATTAACACCGGTTGAAAATTGTATGCTTCCACTATGCATACACGATATTTGTAATTGGCACAAATGGACAGATTCCGAATTTTAACCCCAAGTCATCTGCAAACCTCTTTATCATTTCTTGTAGTATGATCTTGCGTTAAATATAATTACTCTTTTCTCCCCACATGTGTATTGTAATATTGATATTCTGAACTATGCTACGTATACCATTTCTAATGATGAGATTGGAGCTAATAGATTATTCATTACTACTTTAAGAAAGCTTCATTTGAATTGTAAGCAGTGACAGAGTGCCGGCGACTTGGCGAGCTCTTCTTTGTTACATACAGTGACGAACATTAACTGCTTTCGCCTATCGACCAACGGTGTAAATGGTGCTACAGTATCAAACCCAAAGAAATTTCAACGCATCTAATATGTTATCGTGGAGAGATAAAGAAAAAAACATTTCTTGGTGTGCAGCACAATGCACTGTCTAATTGGTTAAACATATATAACCTCATCTCGTAAAGCAAATTATGACTAGCATACAATTTCAATTGTGCCTTTGCTTACCTTATCTTGTTCTTAATCTAGAAACTTCGATTTGTAATGCAGTTTGAAAAAAAACGCACGTTACTGATCCATTTCGGAACGAGAACATTTATATATACATGAATGCAGGAAAAAAATGTAATTCCAAATTCTACTCATTTTGACGCGGACTCTAATTGTGATTTATCTAGCAAAAAGCTTGGCACCCTGATGTTCCAAAAGATAAAACCGACAAAAATGGGGAAGAAAAGCAGAGAAATACTTTGAAAGTGAATAAAGACCAATTCACGAAAAACAAGTTTTATTGCTATTTTATTATTTTATTTTAAATTCTTTGGGACGAAATATATTCATATATGCACGGCAGAGTGCGAAGACGCAATAAATCACGGTGGAGCATAGGCACAAAACCAGCATCAGCATTATATCTAGATGTGTGTCCCTTTCACTCCCTTTATTGAATTCTTTCTTTCGATAGAAAACAAAAAAGAAAATAAACGGAGCAAATGTAAGAACGGTCATGGTGACGGAGAACGAAAATAACGCGATAAAGACAAACACTGATATGAAAGAATCCCGAAATTAAAAGCTCTTTCTCGTGTGCTGAGAAGAAAAGGACGTGCGGGGAGAGAACGGACAATCTAGAAAGTCAGAAGAGACGACGGTCTGTCATTGCACAGAGGCGGACTGGAGATTTTAGCATATATACAGACAGACGCCGAGGCGGCAGAATCCCGAAGAAAACCTTACCACGACGTGCCCCTGCATTCATGCGAAGCCAGGGTGAAAGGCCTCCAACGTCGTGAGTGCTCGTGGTCGTCGAAAAGAGGAAACCTCGGAGGCAGAACGCGCGACAAAACAAAATAACAAACAAAGAGGCGCAAGAACTCACAGTATTGCGGTTTCGGTGATGACCGCGGTTGAGGGAAGCATGAACGCTGGCGGGAAGCCACGGGCATACAGGGAGATGTCGGAGATGCAAGAAGCATTAGCTAAATTAGAGGTGCGGCTGGCACCCCTGGTGCGCACGCGCAGTGCTTCTGTTTTTCAAGGGCGGGGGCGTATGGTCGTGCCTTTCCCGAATGTGTACGTACAAATGGGGATGGAAAGCACAAAGAGGGGGAGCGTTGCCGGGAAATTGTCGGCTCGTAATCATGATGGTTAGTATATTTCGTTTCACCTGAAGTTCGGACGCAGCCGACGATGTGGTGGAACCAATCATACACCGTCGAAAGCGCGGTGTTCACTCAAAAAAAAAAAAAGGGGGGCGTAGCCATTACAAATTTTGTCACATATAAGACAGCCCGAAATTTCAGTTCCACGTGCAGCGCACTGACGTCGAACTGACGGCCCCAACTTTTACGAGAGGATGAATGAAGGTGGGATATAACATATTAAACAAAAAAAGTAAATATCAAAAACTAAAAACAAATTAAGGTTTTGCAGTAGGGCCAACAGTTTTTGCATTGAGTCACACGTACATTAGTTATTTTAATAGGTTGTACAACTCGGCTATCAAATTGCCTGTGAAAGTTGGTACTGTTTGTTCGACGTCAGTGCGCTGTACAGTACGTCGAACTGAAGTTTTGGGTTGTATATGTGACAAGGGGTATAAGAATATACCCCTTTTTCTGTGTGTTCGTCAGGTTTTTGGACGTGTTCTCTACTCCCTGAATTAATGATGTGCAGGGAAGGCCCAGTAACGGGCATTTTTGACACTCTCTGATTGATCCCATTAGCTCGTGGCGTCACTTGCGTCCGGACGTAAGATGAAACGAAGTACAGTCAGTCGAACGTGGAGTCGAAACGTCGTTGTAACCTCCATGCACGAATGGATCGAATGACTGCTAGTGCGACGTCGTACGAGCTTTGGTAGGGGCTCCCGCGCCCAACGAGGTTTGCTGCAAGCCACGCTACGTTAAAAGGTCGTGCTTTCGAAGACACTAAAATGCGAATGGCCGCAATAACAAAATACAAGTATGATGCAATGCTTCGCCATAAACGGTCCAACCTCAACCTGTTGTGGTGCCGATGGTGAGCACTTTGCGATCTATCTCGTTTCACTCTCGCAGACCTGGTTGATAGTACGCTTTGGGAAACCAACGACGCCTTCTTAAACCCATACACATCACCCTGACGGTGCAATGCTACGCAGCATGTTTTAAAAATGGGTAGAGCAGCAGTGATAGAGAGATTTAAACGCGAGTGCAGCCCAAAACGCGTCGCAGGACATCCATGTAATTCATTCACGTAGCTATAGAGAAATCGGATTGCGTGGTTGAAAACAGGGTGATTCAAGGAGAGGCCAGGCTCTTTAAATCAAGCGCGAAATTCGGTTTCTTAACCTATCACGCTACGATTTTGCGCAGCGTTGCCCACAGATGGTGCATCTTTTTGTGTAAAATTTGAAAAGAGCGAAGTTACCTGAGGAAAAAGTAAACAAAGAAAAGGCTTAGCTCGTATGGAAACGCAGCGACGCCACCGGTCTTCAAACAACACGGCGCCGTTTCGCACGGGAGACAAGAGGTAGCGCAAGCGGTCGCGACGCCAACTGCCGCCAAGGAACGAACGTACGGCACCGAGAGCTGGCGTCTTTAGCAGACGATCTTTTCGACTCAAAAGCGGGGAGAGCTTTTCTGATATCAGTTGCCAATGCATTATTTTATAATCCTTACTGAGAAAACATATTGAATGGAAACTTCATCGATTAGAAAAATGGTTTGTCGGGATATTTTGAGTGTTATTTTCGGGGTACCGATGTCGTCTGCTTCGCAGTTCCTTGTTGTTACCGCGCCTGTTTTTGTTTCTGCTATTGTCGCCGCCTGCGGAACGCGCTCCGCTTTTTGAGTCAAAAAGATCGTCTGCTAAAGACGCCGGCTCTCGGCGCCGTATGCTCGTTCGTTGGCGTCGCGACTGCTTGCGCCATCTCTTGTCTCCCGTGCGAAACGGCGCCGTCTTGTTTGAAGACCGGTGGCGTCGCTGCGTTTACATAGGAGCTAAGCCTTTTTTTCTTTACTTTTTCCTCTGGTAAGTTCGCTTTTTCCAAATTTTACAAAAAACATATGCACCATTTGTGGGCAACGCTGCACAAAGTCGTAGCGCGATAGGTTAAGAAACCGAATTTTGCGGTCGATTTAAAGAGCCTGGCCTCACCTTGAATCATTTAGTAGAAATAGAGAGCCAAAATATTCTACAGTTACCAACGAGCTTAACAAATGCAGGGCGTTGCGAGATTCTTGCTTCTCATTATCGCCCCGCAGCCAATGATATTGCGGCATTCGCCAATAAGAACGCCGAAGGACCAATCACAAAGCAAAGATCGTGATTAACATAATAACCCACGCCCTCGGTTTCTTGATTCAGTGACTATGGACACAGAATGAAACATCTTTTTTAGAGCACTCCTCAGACAACATGTATTATACAAAGTGCCTAAAAAAATCTACGAACGGTTTGTGTTTTGTTTTTTCTGCAGAAGTAAATTATTTATCGCCGAACTCTCATTTTCCTCCCAAGTGTAGCGCTAGCGCTCCGAACCAGATGCCAAAGTTTCAGAACGGGCCGCAACCTCAACCAATAACTATAGGTGATTTCCTGAAAATTTCAATGGGAAAATAGCGTCCGTTTTAAGACAGTTGTCGGTAAATTGTACCTTTCACCTCTGTGTATTGTAAAGCTCTCCGTCGGCTGCCATTCTCCCATTAGAAATTTCAGAAAATCAATTATAACGTTTAATTAATATAACGGCTAGTTCTGAAACATTGACATCTGGTTCGCACTGCTATAGCGCTTGAATTAGGCGGAAAATAAGCGTTCAAGCAATCCGTAACTTTTTTTTCCTGTTGAAAAAGGAAGAAGAAAATTAATAGAGCGTGTTGGTAACATTGGCTGGCAACAGAAAGAATAAAACAAACTCGGGAACAGTATCTTTTATTCTGTTTAGTATTTTAGTGCAAATATCTTGTTTCTCGTTTTTTATGCATTTCTTTTTTTAAAAGTTAAGAAAAAGACAAAGAAACATATATAAAAAATAAATAAATTTACAACCGGCGCCGATGGTTAGGTGCTCCTGATTCGCGAACGCGGGGTGTTGCAATTTACTTTTTTCGTCCTCGTCGAAAGCAAACATTGCCTGAGAGCGCGGTAGGCGGGCGCAATCAATGCGCAACCCCGCGTTAACCTCCCCCCCCCTCCCCCCTTTTTTTTTTCTCCGTTGTTTTCGATTTATTTGTCGAGAACGTGCGCATGGGCTCTGCCGATTTGTTTCACGTGAAGGCTCTGGCCACTCCTGATTATTTGTGTTTCGTGTCCCTCTCCCTTCGCGCCGTATTTTCATTCAGCCAAGTCGCTCCTCGCAAAACCTTCGGGTCGTGCCTGGATATGCTGTTCGCGGACAGTCGAGGTGTTTTGTTTGGATAATAAGATCTCTGCTTCAGTATTCCTGACAGCGTTTGAATACACTAATACCGGTATTCGCATAACTGGAAAATTTTTTAATAATGTTTTTTTCTAATTTTTTCGACTTTTCAGTTTGTTCAGTGGAAGATATTAATAAATTCTTCCGTGTTATCAATAATTAACTTAGTTGTTCAGTAGATTCATCAGAATCACTGAGGTGTCGAAGATAATTTTTGATTGACACAAACATTATTCATCATTATAAATCCTTAGACTGCTTTTTTAGCATAAAAACTTTTTATGCTGTATTTTGTATCTGTCTCATCATATGAAAATGTCTACGTTGGTGGCTCCGATTCATAGAGGAAATAACGCATAATCAACGCACTCTTTCGGTATAATGAACGAATATGACCTGTTTGGATTGATCCTGTGTTAAGGTGAAAATCCTCGTCAAATCGTACACTTCGCAGAAGCGTGTTTTTGAGGCTCAGAAAACTGATGGCAAACACGTTGACGCTGGGAGGCTACCGAACGTAAACAACACATCCGACGCCGGCTCTTACAGCATAAACGTATGTAAATCTACGGATACATTTTCAGCCAAATAGGACAAAAATAAATATCACGCCGTAGATATAGAGATACCGGGGAGGCACCCACAATTCTCATTTATTTTTCAGCTAGGTTTGTAATTATATATGTAGTGGTGAAGGAGTTTTTAATGTATTTTTTTTGTTTCTGGTGAACTGGTTCAGGCTTAAAGATGTTATAAATGCGTGATATATAATTGTATTCAACATATTCGTGGTGTGAAAAACTAAACACGTCAACAGTTTTCTAATCACCAGAGCCAGCTCCTGACAAGCGCGTAAGTACAAATCGCGTTTGAGCATTCAACGGTGTACCTACTTTTACTTTAGTTTTACTCAATCTTTCTCTCTCTCTCCCCCCCCACCCTTCCCCGCAAGCACGCCTACACTTTGCGTTCACATCCACGTTATCCAAACAGCTACCTCGCTCTGACAGAAATATTCTCATTTTTGATACTTCACCATCCCTTCTTCCCACAGCAAAGCTGAACGGAAACCATCAACGCGATGAATCGAAGAAATCTCTCAGAAGTGTCAGCATCCTGATCACTTCCTTCAATTGACAGGGGCAACAACACAAGTTCGATCGCTTTTTATGAATTAGCTGATAAGAATATTTTCGAAACACAATCAGGCTGCCTTTCAACGAATTTATCTTCAAAACTCCACTGCTGTTTACAATGAGAACCACACAAACTTCAAAAAGAAACTTGTTTCCTCATACGGTCGTCGAACAAAGCTCCTCTCAAATTAGTTATTCGACCCCAAATTAGATGCGTAGTTTCAAATTACAGGAGCGCAAGGAGAATGCAGCAGTTAATTAACGCGACAAAACACGGTGGGAGGGCGAAGGAGCTCTTCTAAATCTGAAAAGGATGTAAGTACCCGACCCCGGGCGAAATCCCTTCCGAGGTGTCACCCGAGATAGACGCGTCTGCCTCCGACCAAAGGAGAACCGTGGCAAGTTAAGCCGCCGTCTTGTGACAGAACAGCGACTTCCTCAGAGATCAAGTGTTCAGGTACACAATAGAGCGTTATAGCTCCTACCAGCTTTGTGTGGACCTTAATTATCTGCGTCCCTTAGTGACTATTCGGCTGATTGAACTCTAATAATATTTCAATTACCCTATAATAATCTGTTAACCTTCTTTTCTAATTTGCAGAGGATTGGAGTTCTTGACCGATCTAAAGTGAAAGCGGGAAACATCCGGTGAGCTTTAGCGAGAATTCGGATTAGTCATAATGGGAAGAAACGTCTCATCTCCTGGTATTTAAACGATCAATTTCAAAATAAATTTCGCATTCTCGCTCTACTGTAGGCATCAATATAATGAAAGGAGAAAAGCTTCGTCTTTTCTTTTTATTTGCTCCACACTTGTCGTACACCCATTTTACTACCGCGGTGATATTGTCACGAATGACAAGTGATGAGGCGGCGAATGACCGAGTAAACTGAACGTTTAATGGGGCGAACTTGTGCCCAAAAATAAAAAGGAAAAAGAAAGATAACAACAGAGCGTCGCGGAGTGTTGAAGGCAGCGAAGCAGCAAGATCGAACGCTGAGGCGAAACCATAGAGAAATATAGTACTACGTAAAGAGCGGACACTTCCATAGGCCCCAGCGGCCCAATTCAGCGTCAGCGAGCGCACCCAGCGGCCAGTATAGTCCCTAGTTGAGTGTTGAATGGATGGATACACGCAGTAACCGCTGGCCAGATGAATGAATGGATTCAAGGCGAATTCTGGCGGTATTTTTGTATCGGGCAGTAGCATGCGCCCTCTAGTTTAACGAGTCAGTGTTATTGTAACTAGCATGGTTTTTGTTTAAAATAGAATTGTTTTATAAGCATACCTTAATTGTACTGCAGAAGAAAAGTCATCCAGCGCTACATATAATTCAAACTGACCGCACACCGAAAAGGATATTTTCACATTTGTGCTAACTCTCTTGAAGGGACGACATGGGGACGACACCAGGGATTGACACACAAAAGTATTTATTTTTGTAACTATGACAAGCAAAACAAACATCAACTCTGAAGACAAGGAGTGATGTATGTTATTCATACATTACAAAAATAAGAATACACATGCAAAATGTATGAATAACGCGTCAACAGTTGTACACTGGAAAAAAAGTACTGTATTACAGCGAGACTTACAGCGACAAATGCAATATGATGGAGGGCATTTAAAAAAATTACCGTCCAAGTTCCATGAAAGGCGCTTGCACATATGACCATGTGCCTAAAGACGCTTGCACATATATGACTCAGCCCAGTGGCTTCTAAATTCAGTGACCGAATGCAAATGTCCGTCAACAAAGAAACTACAGTCACAATACTTCTTACGTATACCGTATACCATGACCGCAACGGAAGAATGACTAGAAACCCGCACGAGACAACAAGCCGCGGAACCAACTCAACCCACACAACGAGGCAAGAGACACAGACCAAGCAGCCGAAGTATCCGCCCTCCGTCGAGTCCACGACTCCGAAGCCAACCGTCGCGCCGCAGCCATAGCCACAGCCGTTGAAGTCGTTTTTGAAAGTTTTCAAAGTTCGTAATAATTTTAAAAGTTTACTCTATACAACGAAGTTATTTATTAATATTATATATCTGACAAATGTTCAGAATAAGTGGCACTGTTGCGCCTACTAACGGCCAGTAGAGTCCCTAACTCCTGGGCCGCGAAACGGCTTGAGTGGCCACTCTTTACGTAGTACTATATTTCTCTATGGCGAAACTGACTGACTGACCCTTATATAGACGCGTGTGGGTTCTGGAAGATTCGGCGTAGAAGGTTCTGCGTGTACAACATTCTGACCTCGAACAAGCAACACGGTTCTCGAATTTACCAGAACTTTACGTCAGAGTCAACAAAAATGTGTCCCCGCCACCAGGAATCGAACCCTAGCTTCCTGCGTGGAAGGCACGCGCGATAACCGTTAGGCCACGAGCGCGCTGCCTGCTTGGTCAGCTGCGCTCGCGGCAATATTAATATTCAAAACGAAGTTTTTTTCAGCAGATTGTGTATGAGAAATTATAGTAAGTTTTATATAACTTTTCATTGGTAAACGACACAAAAACGAGTTCAACTTCCGCGCCAGTTTCATGAAATCGGGACAGTGGTTTCGAATTTGCTCTTTTCATTTACATTTCGATAAAAAACTACGGCCAAGAGATATTTTACCAGAATAAGAAAACAAATTCTATTGAATTGCGCGCTACCAACAAAGAGCAGCTTGACTATCTATAATGAGTTATGATTTTTTGTCTACTCACATTCCTAGGAGCCTGTTTTTGAGAGGCCATAATCAGGTCCAATATTGCACGGAGATATGTTGCTACGCCGGTCTGCAGATCAGCTCAGTCGTCCTTTTTGATGACCGAAGAGATGGGATATACCAGAGTTATTTTCAGATGTCAGCGAAGCCATGGCCATGGCCGTGCCTTTTTAAGCTACCTACGTGCTCCTACGTGTCTCTGAGGCAAAAATGATCCATTAGCAAAGCATATGACATCACACACATAAAAAAGGAAAGACGTTAACAAATATCTCTAATGCTGAATTAGAGCGCTGCTCTTGAGGAAGAGGAGGGGAGGGTAAGGAGGAGGATATTCTCCTCCTCCCCCTCCGTACCTCCACTCCTCTCATTCTCCCCTACCATTTAGCGGAAAATTCTCGCTAAATTTCCCGCTAAATTTAGCGTGAATTTATCAACATTTTCCCGCCAAAGTACTTCGGCACATTGAGTGTCTGGATGACTCTAAGGGTTGAGAGGCCAATTATTGATGAGAGCGGAAATTCGCTTAAGTTCTGGTGGCTCAATGAAAACATCAAGGTATATTTATGATCACGCAGTTATGATCTTAAAGAAGGCGAATATAGTGAAAGCAAGGAGCTACTATCTGTGTTTCTTGAAAGCGTAGTGCTCTGACTTCATAACAAATCCAAGCAGTTGCTCTTGATTATAGGGTAGAACCATTTTTGCGGTATAAAGTTTAACCTTGATCTGTTTAATAATTAATTTAAAGAAACTATGCATTGTCCCATGTTCTTAAGATATCCAATTCAATTAATATTTAATTGAATATTTTTTGGAATTCGAATTGGCGGCGTATTAACATGATGTCGGTATAAATACGCCGACTCATGGTAAACAAGCCAGCGTTCTTGACTTTACGAGGGCTAACGATATTTGTGTACAAGACGAATTAGATATTGCCTTCGGTGATTACTTGACCCTTGGGGATTCTGTTGCAACACAACGTCGATGAACTCTGGTTATTTTCAAGTCTCTTGTTCATTCTTGCATCAACAAAGACGTACCTAAACTCAAGAAAACGGCGCATAGGACGCATCTTTGGATGACCCGGGGTACTATTCACTTAGTATGAAAAAACTAACAGAGCAAGGAAAAGTAGTAATAGATACCCAAGCAACGACAAAATGGGCGTTCTTGTTGATCTCAGAACTCGGTTGAAGGAGAAAAATAAACACGGCCAAACTACGCTTCCCTTCTGAAACCCTCCCAAACTTTAGGCTGTCCTCTCCTGAGAAGTTTTGGAGATATCTTTCACCACTTAAGCAGTCAATCACAAACCTTAAAGTAAATGGGGAACAAATATGCAACAACGCAACTGTGGCAAACTGTTTCAACAACTTTTTCAAATCGACTTTCATAATAGACAACAACACACGCCCAAACTAAGACTTGCCGGTGAACACCCCGCTATTAGATGACTTACCATGATCTGAAGAAGGAATTTTTTCCTTGCTGCTTAATCTTGATGTTAAAAAGTCTACCGGTATAGATAACATTCCAAACGCTTTTTGAGCTGTTACGCGGAGTGGTGTGCTAAATATCTTCCAGTATTATTTCGAAATTCTCTTGTAAGAACCAGAGTACCGACTGAGTGGAAGTATGGCAAGGTTATTTCCATTTTTAAGGCCATAAACAGACAGCTGGCGACGAATTACCGCCCAATTTCATTGCTATGCACCACAGGAAAAGAACTGGGACACATAATATTAGCTCACATTTTTCTTCTTTTTTAGAATCAAATAACTTGCTTCATCCCCGGAAACATAGCTTCCGCAGAGCCCATCTCTACTTCTACACAGTTGCTGGAAGCTACGCACTATTTTCAAGTTTTAGACCGGCCTGGTCAAGTGGACGTAGTCCTCATGAATTTTTCGAAAGCCTTCGATAAAAGTTTCGTACCCGAAGTCTCTAATAAAACTAAAATCAATTTGAAGAAACGACACAATCACGAATTGGATTAGTGACTATCTATCGTTCCGTCTGCAAGCCATTATATTTTATGGTATATTATCTGATTCCGTTTATGTTGAGTCTGGGGTACCGCAGGGATCTGTTCTCGGACCCCTAATGTTTCTTGTATTTATTAATGATATCTTAAACGACATATCAGTCCAGATTAATCTCTTTGCAGACGGCTGCATCCTTTATAAAGAAGTGACTACTCCTGAAGATCATATGCTTATTGAAAATTCCTTGGAAAAAATGTATGACCATTACGCGAAAAAAAGAAAAACATTTCACATTTTCCCTACAAGATAGATGGCGTACCCTTGCAAAAAGTCAAATTTTTTAAATACTTAGGAGTCATCTTATTATACGATCTCCGGTGGAACAACCACATCGACTACGTTGTAAATCGCGCGTACCAAAAGCTGGGTTATCTAAGACGGTCCCTGGGTTTGTCTAGCATATCAGCAAAATTAATTGCCTACAAAACTTACGTACGGCATTATTCTTGAGTACGCTGCCGTGGTATGGGATCCACATACGGAGGCAAAGATAACGAAACTGGAGAAAATACAAAGAAAGGATATTATATTTATTGACAAAACCTACAGCAGGTAAGTATCACCAAGCCAGCTCTTAGCAGATGCTAACCTTGAATGCCTGGAACCAAGACGACAGAGGGACAGATTAAGGTTTTTGTACGTTATTGGTAACGTTACTAGAACTCTCAGTTGGGAAGCTCACCATTGAAACCTGGGCCGCTGGCGTCCACCGGGACCGAGCTAAATGCGACAACAGCGCCACTGCTGTATCATTTGTCTTAACTGTAGTCGCCTTGGGCTTTTAGAAAGCATATTTTTGCGTAAAAAACAACGAAAAAACTCTTTTTGTAGTAACGTTTGTTGGAGATTGAGTTACAAAACGGGGTGCCCGTGTTGTTTTCTAAAATTTTAGTTTGCAAGTTTTGCAGTACAATTAACATTGTTTTCATAGAACCGTGCCTCAGCGATGATTTCAGGTAGCGCGTCCCGAGCTAGGCGCATATTAACCTACGGTAGAAAATCTGCGGCGCGTCCGCTTGGGAGTCAGGGGCCGTACCTCGAAGCCACTTCCACAGTATCTGTTCTGGCCCCAAGATGGCCGATTACAACGAAAATGGAAGTCACGTGCAGTTCCCGCACTGGCCGCGGCAGGGGAAATGGTGGCGTTGGGATCGCCATTAGCTCGGTTCTCGTGGACGGATCGGTGCCACTTTTTTCAGAGCAGTCTCTATGGCAGTTTCCCAACTGAGTGGTTCGTAGCTAACGTTGGTTATTGGTAACGACGGCCTACAAAATCAACAAAAGCAATTATATTTCTTTATTTCGACGGCGGGCAACAATGGAGATGGCACCGGCGGTCAATGAAAGAATTTTCCGCTCACTCCTTCGTTTCACCTTCCCGTCCAGACGCAGCCGATGCTAAAGAGATTATCTTTGCAGCTTGAAGATCAGAGAGCGTCAAAAGGGCACCGTCATGGTGTTCATGTCTCTGTCTGTGTTTTTCATCAGCCGAACCAATCATAAACAGAACAAGCCTAGTGATTTGCACTTTTGACGCTGCATGATTGGTCCCGTTCCCTCGTAGCATCCGCTGCGTCTGGACGGAAAGGTGAAGCGAAGTATACAAAAAGCATTTCTTCATTCGTTTTCTTTTTTCCACGCACTATCCGCGAGTGGAATTCCTTGCCAGCTGACGTGGTCGAGAGCGTTTTTTATCACAGTTTCTATCACGAAATGAATTGGCAATCTTGTTTTGTACCTTGCTGTGTGCTTTCTTCGTCATTCCTTTCCGTCTTGTGAGTCATTGCCAGCCGACGTGGTCGAGGGAGTTAGTTGTCACGGTTTTATCGCGAACCTAATATATATGATTTTGTCAAAACCTTGTTGCCTTGCTGTTCCTTCAGTCGTGTGACTCCGATCGTGTTCTATTTTTGAAACCAACTTCGTTTTCCCTTTTATATTTGCACCGTTGTGTTTCTTTTGGTGGGAATTGACGCTCGTGTTTATTGCTGCAGTGCTGTGGGGCACCGCCAACGCTCTTTATTTTTATGTAACCAAGCATTGTATTTTGAATTTATGTTGTACCACTCCTGCAGAAACCCTGAAGAAGGCGAGCAGTATGAATAAATTAACAAATAAATAGATATGCAATTCAATTAATATTTATACAGAAAGTGTTGGGCTCCCCGGGTGAAAAACGTGTCAAAGACAGCTTGTGACTGTCTGACAAAAGCGCCTGAAGCACACAATATGCGACGCCGAAAAAGAAGCCGTCTGCATGGAAATTACTTGAGTGCAGCGTGGTCGATGCCATATTTACTCTCGACGCCGCTTTCAGTGGCGTCGACACCGCCGACGCCACATCTGTTCAAACAAATAAAGATATGTCTTCACAAATCTATGAAGTCATGCATGGCATTCGACTTGAGCCAAGCTTTCTCTAGGTTAGTTCTCTTGCGCCATTTAATTTTATTTCGCAAATTATACGGAAGGCAAACGTCATACTTCAATTGACGAATTTTTCCCTTATAAAATATTCTAAATATGTCGTAAGAATATGTCCGTATAACAATGTTTCCTAATGTTAACATCGTGAAATGTTGCTAATGAATTCTTTAGCAGGGCTGATAGTTAAGAAAATGTCCTACTTGTCCTAAGATGGACCATCGAAACATCTCTCGAGTACTTAATTTCTTCAAATATCCTGATAGAAACAATATCGCTTCTTTTTTGCATTCTATGCATCATTGCAGGGGTTTCCCAGTCGTTAATTTTCACAAAGCGGTGGCGTCCTCGAATATCGAACAGTGAGCACTAAACTTGCGAATTCATCCGTTCTCTGCGATTCAGCGCATTGTTACTCAAGTTGTCGACCTGCTTTTTCACGGTACCTCCATGCATTAGTCAATTCATTATTTTGGTTTTATGCAAATTAGTGGCAGCGGGTACGTCCAGTAAGGCCGTAAACATTGCTAACCCTCCTCCGGCATTATTTCAGTCATTTCGCTGCAGAACTTGGACGAACGACGAACATGATTAGAAGAAGGTGTTCATAAAAACGTCCACAATTTAGACTCGTAACCATGCTGTAGTTTTCAGGGTGGCCTATTACTATTGCATTATTGGTTGTGTACCACGAGGGATACATTTATATCACAAAAATTAAGCGAAAACGACATAACCCACCAACACGTCCGCGAGCCCGCTGAAACTCAAAGCAACCGAGTTGAGCCACCTTATGGCACCGCGTGTGTCAGGTGACTACTGAGATGAACAGGTCTATAAGTACCATGATCAAGAAGGTACAGACTGTACAGCATGCACCTGTGCCGAAGAATGTGAGTGAGCTCCGGTTATTTCTCAAACTTGCAAACTACTATGAATGTTTTGCACCCAAGTTATCTACGATACTGAGGCCTCCGACGCTTCTACTGCATGAAGACGTTCCGTGGAACTAGTCACCAGAGAACGATCAGAGGTTTCAAGAACTAAAAGGAGTCTTGAGCAGAGCTCCATGGTTTGCGCACTACGATCCTAAGCTGCCTTTGATTTTGTCTTGCGACACTTCACCTGGTGGAGTTGGAGCCGTGCTGGCACACATGTGCCCGGGCAAGACAGAGCGTCCGATCGCCTACGCCTTAAAGACACTCTCCCTGGCGGAAGGGAATTATGCCCAACTAGAGAAGGAAGCTCTGACCATAGTTTGGGGAGTTAAGAGATTCTATTACTCTATATGTGGACGTCAGTTCATCCTGGTGACCAACAACAAGCAGTTATCAACAATCCTCGGACCAAAAAAGGGCATCCCAACCATATCAGCCGCAAGATTGCAACGTTGGGCCATGCTTCTTTCAGCGTATCAATATGACATGGTCGGCAAGAAGTCCGAGTAAAATGTCAACGCAGATGCTCTATCTCGCCTGGCGGTAGATGCACAAGTTGAACCAGACATTAATGACTATGCCACTACCCTCTACCAAAGGCGGCTGGAAGTGGGTCCTGTGGATCACGAAGACTCTAGGAGTGAGACTCAGTTCACAACAAGACATCGCAATTCACCTAAACCGCATTGCTTGAGAGGGAAAGGGCAAATCTAGAAGCATATTCCAAGCGGAAGCTGGAACTTACGATGGAGACAGGATGCCTCTTGTGTGGCGTATGAGCGGTGATTTCATAAGCATGCAGAGAGAGATAGAGAGTGCTCACCAAGCTTCATGCAGGAAGCGATAGCATGGTGCGAATGAAGAGTTTGGCAAGACTACATGCACGGTGGCCTAACATTGACAATGACAATGTGAGGAATGTCGAAGAATGTTCGCTGTGCCAGAACTTTCAAAACCAACCATAACTTGAGTTTTTTTTTTTTTTTTACTGATTAAGCTTTCGAAAACTTTGGGAAAGATTTCACATCGACTTTGGAGATCTGTGGTTGGGAGCGAAGTTTATACTAGTCACTGACGCCTTCTCAAAGTGGCTGGAGGTTGAAATAATGCCAAGCACCACTGCGGAGAAAGTCGTAATAGAGTTGGGAAATTTTTGCACAACATGGACTGCCGCAAATTGTTGTCTCGGATAATAAGCCACCCATTCATTCGAATGTTTTCGAAGAATTTTAAAAGGGAAAAGGAATCGCGCACAAGTATTCTGCTCGATTTCATTCTGCTACAAACGGTGGCGACAAACGAGCCGTGCAAGTGCTCAAGCAAGAGCTGCAAAAGCAGACAGAAGGAACGTTACAGACAAAGCTGTCTCCGAATTCTTATGGCTTATTGTTGCACTCCACACACCTCCGCTGGTTTCACACCCAGCGAATTCTTGTTTAAGCGAAGACTGAGAATAAGATTGGATCTCCTTCATCCCGAAAAAAAGTTGACGGAAGTTCAGTTTACACAACAAAGACCAAAGATAAAGTTCGAAGGAGACAGCGTCTTAGTGGGGGACTACTGCACCTCCAAAGACAAGTTGGATCCCTGGCACAATTCTCAAGTGCCTTGAGAAAGCACATTATAAAGTCAAGGTGCTAAACGAGGTATGAAACTTATTCAAGTTCTGCGCCAACCGAACCAAGCAAAATTGTACCGGGGAATCGGAGCTGGATACATCGTACTTCACTGAACAAGGGAAACGCGAAACTCTGGAGATTTATCAACCGGTTCCAAACGTAGCGGTTTCTTTTCCTGGTGCCTGTGCAGCTTCAAGCGTGTAACGCCACATACCCCTCAGGAGCTCATAAACTGGTGTCTCATTATGAATTATGAGTTTAGTCTGAGGGAGTGTTGTGTTCAAGCATGGACCAACGACAACGAAGTTCACGATAAAGATAAAAAAGAGTGTGCTCAGACTGACGCGCCAGCCCAGCCGAACTATGCCAATACCAGATTCACCACCAAATAGTTGAAATCTAGAGCACTAAGGTCTGCTTCATAATGTTTACGAGTTTTAATCGAGCCTAGATACGCAACAACATCCACGTTATCCAAAGAGCTACTCGAAACATAAACTCGATGGGGGAGCATTATTTTTATTTTTGATGCTCTACCCAGTGGCGTCACGAGGGTCAGCGGCACCCGGGGCGGTGGCCCGCCGCAACACCCCCCCCCCACCCCCCCCACCCCCACCGCTCTCGCGCGACCTACCACGATCCCCCCACTCCCCGTGCGCTCTCGCTGTGTCCGCCGCGACTACTCCCCCCCCCCCGCTCTCGTGGCCCGCCGCGACACCCCCTGAGCCCTGCACCCGGGGCGGTCCGCCCCCCGCCCCCCCCCCTTGTGACGCCACTGGCTCTACCTTCTCTTCTTTCCACAGAAAGGTTGAACGAAAACCAAAATGACCGGGTTTTATCTCACGGCTCACTCGACTAACATCCTCGAACAGCTGGATCTCTGGGCGTTAGTAGCCGCCCACGAAGTGTTTATGAGAGACCAACTCGTCCTAGAAATGCTACGGAGCGCGTATGCGACACGCCTAGTGTCACGGATACAAATGACTGCTCAGTTTCGGCGTGGCGCTTGCTCAATCTTCTTGACGCCTCTCGAACTGAGACCCCCGGAGAATTCACGAAAACACCGCGGTGCCTGTGTGTGCCCCTGGGAGTTCGCATCGCCGCTACGCCTGCGCCTGCGTGTCTAACCTTCCTCCTTCTTGTTTTTTTTTCTTGTGTCTTTTTGGATGCGGTAACTGCCGAAAAACAGGCGCCAACTGAAAGAGGCATTCAGATCATTTCTGGGAACGCGCTTTGTTTATGCACCAAGCTCAAAGGCCTATGGGAATGGGAAGGGAATGCGCGAATTATAGAGAAGTTCTGCCATTGTTTGTTTTTTCCAACAGAAGATGCCGAGTTTATTTTTCTGTTTCGCGTTTAGCTTCAATTTTGTGTTTGTTGTTTAGTCTGCTTGCTCTCCTATCGTTTTAATCACTTATCGGGCATTTTCTTTTTATAATGGTAGCTATTGCACGTTCTTCTCTTTTTCACTATTATATTGCTCTGAGCTAAGGAGAAATAAGGGAAGAATGTTCAAATAGTATTCTGCAAGGCAACGCCGCAATAGGCGAAGACAGACACAAAAATTACCCGAGTTCAACACAATACACTACTCTTAACGAGATAAGAAAAGGGAAACAAAATTGGAAAATGCATTGTGAGCTTACGAAGTTTCTTATAAAGACGGAAAGGGTGGAATTTGTTTCGGAAATTATATAAACGGGCTTGAGAAACAGTTTTGGATGGATAATGAAGGGACACGGATGTGTAAACGCACGCCAACGCGAGCGACACCCGAGAAAAAAATGTATTCTCTCATAGCCTCAAAAGCAAAAGCAAAGCACATAGTGTGAACCCATTTCAGTGGGTCTATCACACCCAGAAACGACTTGTTTAGATTCTCCAGCCTTTCAGCTTGTCCACCCTTTCGGCTAATACGATTGAGCGAGATAAGCCTTACGGATATCTTTTGCTATTAGGGGCTTGTGCAAGCTGCGGTTTGCTATATGTACACCTGAAAACATAATCCAAAATTTGCTGCCTCGGAAAAAAAAAAGAGCTATCCAATTTAATTTAGTCATATTTTATACCCGCCACTAAACTTACAATACATATTTTCGTGTATCCACAACATTTTGCCAATTTATCTTCCCTGGTCTGTTCCACGCTTCGGGGATCCTATAAGTGCATAGAAAGATTTCTACGAGCCTTTTTTCCGAACATGAAATATGCATGTTTATTATATCTTAACTTGGTAATAAGTGCACTAGTAACTTTACAGCGTAAGAAAGAAAATTAGCGTATGGAATATTTTTGTCAAAGCCGTTGTAACCAGCTTCACTTCCTCTATTAATTCAAGTTTAACCTGCAACTGACACATTCTGGAGGAGGGACAACACTGAGCAAAGTAATTTTTATATCTTAACTAATATAAATTGTCGATATTTAATTGCTTATAATGCCAGCTTTAACAGTACCTAATGTTCGATACATTTGATAGGCCGACGTGGATTTTAACGTTTTCAACTAAATATATTTTCTGAAAGAGCACAGGAAACTGAAGCCTAAAGCAGAAAAAAGAAACAGCCCCAAAACGGTTTTAATGGTATTTAAAAAAATTGGATATAACCGAAACCGAAATTATCCTGCAACTTTTAGTGGTCTACCATCTTGTTGTGACGTCCGATGTTGCACAGACGTCTGCCCATGGGCAGCTTGAGCGGGCTTCACCCAGCATCAGAAGCAGTCAGAAGGCAACTGCGATCGTCCGTAAGAAATAACGGACTACGACTCATCAAGCGTGTCTGAGTCAAGCAATTACCTACAAATGTTTTAAGGTTCTCAAAGCGAGATTGCGGATGATTCGCGCTTTCGCATTCTATCCGCCGGAATCGCCTCTGAGGGGACCACCCGTAGCGGCTGCATTCGCGTTCCGCCGACAAGTGGACCCAGATACCGCTTCGGAAGCAGAATGGTATGGAAGGTTTTCTTTACTAGCATAGTGCGGACTGTGTTCTGGAGCGCAGCTCTCAGGCACCCGTTTCCGGCTTGAGCGGCGTCGCCGTCGGCGTTGGCAACGTCGTAACCGCGTGGTGCATTATGGGAAACGTTCTATATGCACCGCGCCGAAACCTCACGCGACGTTTTTCGGCGCGGTGCCGAAAACGTCACCACCACCGTCACCACGCGTCGCGTGACAACGTGCGTTTCGAGCGTGAAAAAGAAGGAGGGGAGGAGGAGAGGGTACGGATGAAGAGGAGGGGCATACCCTCCCTCAGTACCCTCCCTCCTCTTCCTCAAACTGGGCTCTAAATCGGCATTACAGCAAGTTGTAAACTACTTTTACTTTTTCTTATCGGGGACTGATCTCCAAGTATTCGGGTAACGCTTCAGTTCTCCGGGGGTCTGCAAATTCCATGCCATATGTTCTCTTTTTTCAGCAGGGCGCGAACGCTTATATGGCCAGCGTTCGCTTCCGACTGCTCAAAGCCCTTCCGTCGCAGACTTTTCGGTCGGAAACCAAGAGAATGTCACTCTCTCGCAATATTTTGTGATGTTATAGACCCTTACCAAAAATGTCTGGCCAACTGGTTAACGTAATACCAATTTATCGCTCTAAGCCCCTCTACATCGTTGGTCTCGAACTTTCGTGTGCGTAGAGTCCCAGCAGCCATCTTTCCGACAATTCGCACGTCGGATCAGATAGCTTTGTCGCGCATGTGTCTCCCGCTTAAAGGCCGACCTGCAGAATCTTCTTCTGCCGGGCAGAAAAACCGGTCCCCAGTTTTCTTTCTCAATTCCCTCTCGCGCTCTTTTCTCCTCCTCTCCGCGCAGGAGCGGATCTCTGAGCTACTCCCTGCAGAAAGGAGGAGGATGTCTCCCCCTTTCTCGTACAGAAAGGAGGAATTGGGGGAGCGTTTTCTCTTTTCTGCTTGTTAATCGGCCTTTAAGACTGCTCGTTAAAGTTTAATAAGCACAAAAAGTAGCAAAACATCACTTGCATTTTCGTTGTTTAGTCTGTTCTCGCTTCATTGGACAAGAAAACGCCGGCCGCATGCAGTGAACAACAATCAGTTGCGGGAAAATGAATACGCCTAACCTTGAGTCTGCTCCCATTTTCAAATTATCTGTCGTTCCTTTCCTCAATCTTTGGCTCAAAGTAGATGTCACCGCTTACGGTTTGCCACTCTCCAGTCCCGCCTCTTCACCCCTGATCCCCGTGATTAAGGAGCGTTTGAGCCGTCACAACCCCGTGTAAACCACGGTGCAAACAACCGACGACGCGCCCGAACGAATTTGACTCCAAATTCCCGGCTGAGTTGCCAGGCCAGACGACCCCGCCGCGCATGTCCATCGCCGAGTGAAAGAAACTTATGCAGCGCGCTTCTGTCGCTTCCGCCGAGCTCTCCCGAATTCCATGGGGCAACTTTGGCAGGGTCGGAAGCGCTCCACGGGGAGGACACCGCAACCAATCTGCGAGCAGAAGATGACCAACTTGCGCCGGATCTGCACGCGGAAGATGCGCGCATCAAAGGGCGCTTTTGGTGCGCCCCAAATCTTCAAACGGAATTCCCCATTAGTGTTTTGTGATAGTCTTCGTCGACTCGTAGCGTCGGGTGCGCTCGGACCCGTGGTGAAAATAAGTAGAGTCGTTAGAAAGTTTTTGGGAACCGCTTTTGCACATCCGATACGGTACGGTGGGCCCTCTGGTTCGAACTGCGCATGCGCTACCACAGAAAACTCGCATATGCCCAGATTGTACAGGGGGTCCATCGTACCGTATCGGGTGTGCAAAAACGTCTCCTAATCTTTTTGTTCTTGTGACTTTGTCGCGCGCTGTACACTCGTGCGAGTACGATCATGTGTGATGAAGATGAGGCTTGGCTTCTTCCGCACCCAAGGAGCACAAGTTATGCTCTCCTCTAAACGAAACCGCCACCATCAGAAGTGAACAAAACTTCACAACAAACGTTGTAACCGTTCGACACTTTTTTGTTAAAAAAAAATTAATCTGCGAATGAACGTTTTACCAACGTCAATACATGTAATTACTGTTTTATGAGGAACTTTGAATAAGAAATCCCAAGTTGCAGCTGTATCGAAATTTCTAAATTAGATCTCTACAGTGGAGGCATCCGACGACATGTATAAGGCACACTCTCATTTTCCTCTCTAAACAAAACTTTTACTTTTATTCAATCAAGATAACATTTGAAGACCGAGAGCTAGAGATAAAAAGGAGGTAACTCGTCTTGTCATCTAATCGCAGTATTTTTTTAAACGAGAAAAAAAAACTCGTTTTTTGCTTATTTACTACGAAACTGCCATTTTCGCTTAAACAGAAGCCAACTTGGTTTTCTTCCGAAATTATTTTACTGACGGGCTGACATTTCTCGGCAAAGAGAAAACAGGATTTGGGCAGGGAACCTCAAACCACCCTAATGAATATCCACCCACAGTGCCGACTTCCAAGCCCCGTTCAATCTTTCTCGAACAGATAAAAACATAAAAAATAAAAATAAAACAAGCGGCCAGCTTGTAACATCAATAGTCAATTTAAAGCCAAGTTTTCTAATCATCAAGAACACATTAAAATTCTATCAATCTCTTCAGACGCCATGCTAATCCTAATTCCAGATCTTAATGTTTTTTTTTTAATTTCTAAACAAAAGCAAACGTGAAAAAATTACGGCTCGTTTAAATAAAATGCTCACGCATTCCCCAAGTACCGTTGGTACCACCATGGGGTTAAAGACTGTAATCGTTAATCCACAAACATACGGTTTGAACTGGGACACGCATATAGCTTCAGAGCGACAAATTGGAAAGGAAAACCATTGACGCCAAGTAAAGCAACTTAGCCAGGGACCACAACAAAAACAATTTGAGAAACCTACGTTTTCATTACCACTAACTGAAATCGACAGCGAAATTTGTAATTGAAGTGACTAGAGGAGAACAGTTACACAGCAATACAAATGAATTCAGGCCTCGCCCCCAAATGCAAATGTGCTCGTACACGAGATGCTTCCTTTAAACATATATTTGTTAGATGTATCGCAGAATAAAAATGTATATCTTTAAATGCCGTGAATAGTGCAAATGTTCTTTCTTGATAATCTTTGTAATACATCAGGGTGATTTTAATTTAACATGCCCGCTGACCTGCTGACCTTACGGACGGCAGTAGTTCTAATAAAAGTTAACATCTACACGACGACTATACTTCGTTTGACCTTCCGTCCAGACGCAGCCGATGTACGAGATTATATGACGAATCAGACAGCGTCAAAATGGCACCATCATGATGTTCGTAGTGTTTCTGTCTGTGTTTTCATCGCTGAACCAATCATAAACAGAATAAGCCTAGTGATTTGCACTTTTGACGCAGCCGTGGTCCCGTTTCCTGTAGCATCACTGCGTTGGACGGATAAACAATAGCGTCAACACTGTTAAATTATCAATACTATTACAATTCGTTACGAAAGAAAAACAAAACAAATAACTGTGTTTATGCATTCAGGCAAATCAAGTTCGTTCGCCAAAATAAAAACAAAGAATCGAAGAGTTTACGTTTGTTTCTAAATGAGAAAGGTCATGCGTGATTTTCGTACAGAATTAAGTAGCTCTTCATTTAATCGGTATCTGTGTGTGATAAAATTTACAGTGAGTCAGTCTTCTCAGCCGTAATTTTAGCCCTTGGTTGACACTGGAGTAACTGATCACCATATCTTTAAAACTAGGTTCTTGATTGCGGTTTCCGTTAGATTATCACACGGTAAATACGATGCAAAATGTTCCAGAAGACGGGCTCATCATGATGGACCAAACTACACCTACTTGACATGGCCAAATAACAATTTAACGACGTTTCATCTCCTATATGAGACATCATCACTGAGGGCAAAAGGCAGCAATGATAGATACGCCAACCAGAAATCCTATTTAAGGGGTTCGCGTAAATTTGGGGAAGGGGGCCGTGGTTGGAGTTACATCTTACACGTTGAATCACTCTGATGCACCGTGATTCCAAGTAGCTTCGTGATCTCCACCTTTGTTCGCGCCAAGGTCCAAGTGTTCCCGAAGTCCAAACTGTGACTCGTTGTCCAAGAATGGTCATTGCCTTCACTGATGATGTCTCCCATGTGGTAGACGAAATCTTATCAAATTGTTATTTGTGTTATATAAAGTCGGTGCAGCCTGTATCATCAACAAATGAGCGATCGAACGGTAAGGTCTCGATCGGCAACCTGCCGTCCGTTGCCAGTCGTCGCGAGAGTGAATAGCTCCACGGAGCGCGCGTTTCATCGAGGGGCGCTTGCCTGGTGGCTGCGATAGGATAGAGATCGGCGTCAGGGTCGAGTCCACGCTAAGTGGACGGGGAAGCCGTGCTCAATTCACAGGATACCTCCGCTGTTATCATCGCCTGCCTGCCTGCCTCCTGTGGTCGAGCGCGGCCGAAGGTAGAGCGGAGGTAATTCTGCAGAGGTCAAGACACCTGAGACACGAATCAGGTGGTGCCGCCGGGGAGAGCAGAAGGAGACGCGTCCATTGTCCTAACTGCTGCAGAATCACTCCACTATCATTGATGCCTACTTTGTCTCCACTTTAGGTCCGAGCGCGGACGATGTTACCGACGAAGGACTTATCTAAACGGTATATAGCGCAAGTATGGCGTAGCTCTCTGGCTTGTAGGGCTATCCCGTAGAAGCCGCATGGAGACGGCGAATATCGGCTAGTCTATCCAGCAGAGACCCAGACGTGCGCCCTCGGAATGACTGGCCCTGCGTGTGACCTCAGTGTACACTCACCGCTGACGACTGTACGAGGCAGCGAAGATACGGCATCGGCGGCTTTCGCGTCCACTCCGCAGGACTCGCGCGACGACATCTCTCGTTTTATCGCAAGCGAGCTCCTTCCGCGTGCGAATCGTAACTGGATGCAGATGCTCGGCTTCCACGAAGCGACGATTGCTGGCGCATCGCTGTCGGCCAGGCTGCGCTGTACGTCACCCGCTGTAGTGCTTTCAAGCCTAGATAGTTACCATGGTTACCATCTGCAGGTCACGTGACAACAAACGCAAAGGTCACGTGACCACAGCCTCGACAACAAACGCAAAGGTCACGTGACCACAGCCTTGACAACGCTTCAGCGGGTAACGTAAGATGGCCGACCAGTTGCCGCAATCCTGCAATGGGCTCGAGGCGGAGATCAGCCAATCCAGCCAATCGTCATAGAGATCAGTGATCCGAGCAATATGGTTGGAAGTGAAAGACGACCGCAATCGGCGGGTACACACAACGCGCTCGGTGGGGGAGTTGAATGAATGGATGGATAAATGCACACAACTGAACAGACTTCTTGGCCGTCGGCTTGCGCCCCCAACCAGCTCTTCGGGGCAAGCTCGAACTATACTATATGTACCCCTAAGATCACACGACTGTGGTCACAACGTGCTTGTTGGAACAGTCATAGCGCCTTTCGCCACATGACCCACACCCATGCGCAGAAAGACGGGGTCAGGTCGTAAGAGGGAGTCGGCTGATTGGTTCGGCGAGTGCGTAGCTTACACCGCACTGTCAGCTTAGGGATGAACGGAGTATAAGGGCCGAGCGGACCGTTCGCGTTTGCGTCTCTTCGATCACAAAATTCTCATTCTTCTCGCAGAAAAAAGTCTGAATTGGCTGGAAATTCCGCTGAAATGAATCGCTCTTGTGTGCTGTAAGAGCGGTGCGAAATGTTTGTGTCGGAAAAGATCGTAGTAAATGGAACATGAAGGAAAACAAACCCGAAAACAAAACCAAGTCTGCTGAAATTCATGAAAGTCATTTGTGCCTTGAATGACAGATATTTCACATTTTGCATGACTGGTAAGGTGTTGCTTGTAAAAATCCACCCGGAATTGTTTTCGGCCGCAAGAAGGTTGTGCAGCTCCTCTACTGTAATCATATTATGAACTTTCTCGTTGTGCGGAACTTGTCTTGAAAAAGGTCCATTAATATCTGGTGGTACTATAAGATTCAGCGGTGTTGAGCCCTTATTAGGCGTTCCTTCGTTTCTACCTGGCAAGGCATTTACGAAAAGTCTGAGGGAAAATATTGAAGAAAAATTTAAAAAAAGGACGGTGATTGAACACAATACACATCCTAGCACGCGGACATCTTCAGGGTCGTTCATGGTTGACCGGGAATTTTATGTCTACAGGGAAATGAAAATTGCGACAAGCCCACAGTTATGTTAGCTTCTTCAGAGTATTCCTTTGCACGTTCAGAAACCACTAACATCTTTCTAACAACTTCCTAAATATTTTTTTGCGCATGTACGAATTGTGTTGCATGACTGGAGTCGGGCGAGCGTGTCCGACGAAGCTAATCCCTGGAAGGGGAACAAGAGGGACAAAGGACGAACACAAATCTCCAAACACAGCTAGGTGACTGGTGCGGTTCGTTTGACCGGTGTGGTTCGTTTGTCGCCGTATTTTGTCCATCGCCAAATTGTAGAGGTTACATGTATACTCTCGTCCGTGACACCGTTTATTCATCATACTGTGCTTGCAATCCTCTTAAAATATCAGCTAGTTTATTTCATCCGAAGTTTGATTTTGCACCAGTATTCGACGGCTACGGATATATTGCTCGTCGTCATGACAGCTGTAGCGTCAAATATGTCATACCTGGCTCGGGATATTGTAGAAGCATTACGTTAACGTCCTCCGCAAATTTCTTTACGCTACTTATTTTTAGCAATTTCTTATAAACATAGGTCCTGCTACAGCCTAGAACTACCCTCGCCACTTTCACACGAAGATTCAACTTTGCTCCGGCCATCATGATATCTGTTGAGATTGTTCGCGCTTTCGGCGTGTTCTGTTTGCTTACCACAGAGACAAACTTCGTGCTTATCCGACTCTAATTCTTGCACCAAAGGTTGTGACTTTTTATATTAAAGGTTTTTGTTTTTAGTTTCCTGCTTAATACCAGCTGCACCGCGTCAATTACGCACCATCAAATTTGCTCCTTTTGACAGACAATAGCTTATTTCTATCACAGCTGGTTAACCTCTTACACGTAATTGCAACAGCGTCTTATGTCTTTTGCCTGGTTCGAAAGAGCTTGGGTGGTCTCCCCGCTCATGGAACTTGGAATGCGGGACGTTCTACATTTTTACCTCTACAAGCCGGAACATGGAAACTCATAAATTAGACACGTGAATATAAGGGCACCCGAGGGTAATTATTTATAGAACGATTGCACAATGCGTTTTAGTCAGATACGTCATGAACAGCTGTTTGTATATTGCAGGCTCCGTTCTCTTTCTCAAGATATAGACTCACGTACACGGGGCTCTTGAATATTGTATAAAATTGTGTTGCTAGTATGTTCAGACAGCTTTGAAATTAGTACGCCTCAACCCTCAACGGGTGACCTGTCTCTCAGCCGTAGATGAAAAATTTAGCCTGTACAGTTGAACCGCTAACCTGGGGTCTTTAACGTGGACCGCGCAGTACTGATTACACCATCACGTGCCGGTACGAAACTCATCTAGCTCGAAACGGGCAAGGTGTGGAGATCAAGCACAGGAGGTTCTGCAGTGCAAGATTTCGCTTCACGCTGCGAGCTGAGACGCGTTAGCCCACTCGGCCACCGAACCACCCCTGGAAATTGTATTAAGCTAAAGCGTGCCACTATATAGAAAGTGCCGGAAAAAAAGTGTTTTCGTTTTTTTTTTTAATTTGTGCATTGGCGAATGTTCGGTCTCCGTCACAATGTAGCACTATAGCCGTCCACACCAGATTCCAAAGTTACAGAAGGAGCCGTTATCTTATTCAAAAGTTATAGACAATTTGCGAAGTTTTAATGGGAAATTGGTGGCCGTGAATGCCCACGATTAGATGGGGATAATGGACGGAAGCTACCAGGAACAGACTTCATTTTTCTGTTTAATTTCTGAAAAGAAATCACCAGCAACTTTTTAATTAGATAATAATAAGCTGTAAAACTTCGGCATTTCGTTTGGACCGCTCGCCCTATATTTGGGCGGAGACAGAGTGTTCGGGGATGCGCAGTTCTATTCAATAATAAAAAAAGAAAAAATCTTTGTCAATTGTTTTTTTAGACACGCTACGAATCTAGATATCTTTAAAAACAATTGCTTTTTTTACATAACGGAAACATATTCTAGAGTCTAGACGTGAAAAATCACGGTGCAGGAGCACTCGCCCGCCACTTTGGCGGCCAAGAAAAGGGGCAACCGAATAATGACAAAAACTTTAAAATGAAGGGTTGCGCTCAGACTGGTTTTACTGTCCACGAAAGAGCACCAAATACTTGCTATCTTAATAAATAAATAGGCAGCTGGTGAAGTTCCCTTCTGAAGTTCACTAAGCGCACAAAACCGAGATAACGTAAACCAAGGCCCGCTCTCTCATCCCGACCTGCCTCAAAGCGTCGGTGCATTTTGCCCGATAGCATGCACCTCAATCGGAAGCACTAATTTGACCGAAGAGACAAACTGCACTGGTCGCTATTCTCCAAACGGTTAGCTGTCTTGGCAAGATGTCGGGAATTCATGTACGGATGAAGACCAGAAGCGCAAGAGATTCGCGTAAGCCAAGCACAAACATGGAAATGCGCAGACATGTTCGTGCATTTCGAGAGGTAAAGATTCCCGGTTTCTTACTCCGTCCTGCAAGCACACAGACTACGCACAATCGCACTGCACACTAACCATGACGTTGTGTACCGTAACGGTATCACGTGCCCTGACATCACGATGTCACGTCATGGTGGCACGTTACGTCAGAGCATCACTTTACACCAAGAATTAAGTTTTCTCCGCAAAATTTATTAAATAAATGTTTCCAATAAATATAGGGAAGAACGCTTCCATTACGATACGTGACCTGTGACGCCATGCCACAATTTACTCGAGTCACACCCAGGAACCGCTGAAAAACCTGTCTCGAGCTGAATTCACACTGGCGTTCGAATCATAACCGCATAGCGGATCCGCTCGTTTTCATCATCAAATGCGCGTGAGTTTGTATTGTATGTCTAAGCAGACCCGTTCGCAACCACACTGTAATTAAGGTTCAACCGCCAGTGTGAAAGCGGCGTAATAACAGTTGTTGCCGTAAAACAGGATGAGAGAACGTCATGCGTGCGTGGCGTTAATTCACATCACACATGCGCGCAAAACAACAAAAAAATAACGACGAACATCTACGGCAGCGTCAAGTGTACAAGGACGCATTCTTCGGGTCCTTGCCGGTTTTCACCCCTCACATCCTTCCATTTACACGCTGACGAAATGAAGTCTTGCGCTCACAAACAGCTCGTACGCCTCGCGTCAATCTAGAATGAAACGTTTTTTGCTCACAGGCATAACGTGCACTGCACTTTACTTTCAGCAATTTAAGGCTTGAGCGTCATTAAAGGGCTACACCTCAACATGCTTGCGAACAGTACTATATATTTCGGTCGCCCAAAAGCTGACATCGTTCTGCCAGAGGACGTACACCGTTGTTGTCCCCTCCGGTTTAATTGCCGAGGGCCAGAGTGTCTCGAACGCGAAAGAAACTGTAGTCACAAAGTATGGGAACGCCGGGGCGTCCCTCTCGAACGCCCGGCCTCCATCACACACTCGGTGCCTTCGGCCGTGCTTCCGCTGCGCGTGAAAGCTCCAAATGTACGAAATACAAAAGCTTTACCGAAGGAAGGAAGCTCGCGCTGGAGACGGGACAACTGAAGAACATCCCTGTTGTTCGCATCCGATCTATGACAATAGAACTAGGATGATAGCATAGAACTCAAGTGAAGTACCGCTTCCGTTTCCCCCGACCTGCAGCAGCATCTTCGACACACGTGTCGACACGGGCGACGGCCCGCGGGATCGGAGAAAGTGCGGTCCCCATCGATCGGCGGTGCCCCTTTGAGATGCCCCGACCAGCTGACTTCATTACGGCGGGTCAACAGGCCCCGAGGGCAGAGCGTCGACACACGCCTCTGCCTGCAACGCCTTTGTTCGCGCCGGATGAACGACCGCGAGAGCCTTCCGCTGCCCAGGTCAGAAAAGCGGCGCTCTCTGTGTTGCGGACTTGGGCGTGACTTTGTCACCATTTGTCTCCTGTCTGTACACCTGGAATCACCGACGAACATAAATACAACAAGTTCGAAGCTTGGTTTCTTTAATATTCTTACCAAGTTACAAAACAAGAAACAATTAAGAGAGAGGAAAATGAAATGATGGCAAGACGAAGAAGTAAGCCCGGAACAATTTTGATGTACTCGGTTTCATCTTAAGTACAAGCGGAGCCGATGCTACAATCCGATGCAGTCAATCAAGCAGCGACTATAGTGTATCGTCACGGCAGCCATCCTCTTACCTACCACCGACTAAACCAACCACGTACAGTGAATGCGCCTCGATCCTGCGACTTCATTTTTTTTAATACCATCGCATTCGTTTTGGCAGTCCTCCCGGAAAAACTTTCCTTTTGTTACATGGAGTGCATGCGCATGCGGAAGAATGGTAAATCGATAAATTGTTGAGACAGAACAAAACGTTTTGTTGAAATCGAAGGCGAAAACACCCACAGAAAAAGGTGAAGAGAACACTGACGTTGCACTTACGACACAATTGATTGCCTCGTCGGCTCCTAGCGTTGCCTGGCTCCAACGTTTGCTATCTTATGGAATGATCGATGTTCAGTTTTTCCGCTATTGTGCAGTAGTTCCGACATTCTAATAATCTGCATGTAACTTTCGAAAGGGGTCTTTTATTACTCTTTAAGGATCAGATGAGCTGTCTTACACAGATGTGACCAAACGTCCGTGAAACACTCGCCACTGCTCAGGCATATGTATGTTGATAAGGCGCCATTCTTTGTTGGTGACAACCGCATTCCGATGGCGAGCTTCCAATATACGCAGGCTAGGAGTACGTATTAGTGCGAAAGCAATAACTGTCCCATCGAGCAAAGCCGGCGTTATCTGTAGCCGTTCTCTACAGCCGTTGTCTGTGGCAGCGAAAACGGCACATGAATTCCGATTGGCCAAAAACACAGCAACGCAGATGCATCGTCACGGAAGCCGGGAACCTGCTGGGCGCCGCGCATGCGCAGTGGGGGAGCGTGATGTGACCGCCAGAGCGCCGTGTGAAAAACGAAGACTTTGCGCGCTGCTTGTACGAATGCGTTGCGTGTAGGAATGTTTTCGCATTCCTAAACTTTAGCAGTCTTAAGTGTCTTTTAACATATTTATACTTTGTTCCATTGCTTGAATGAGAAAGAGGGGAGTTAAAGGCAGCCTCCAATCATGCCTATAATTTCAAGCAAAGCTGCACTGAGATGTCCCACCGTCAATGTATTTTCAAGTTAACTGAAATATAAAAAAGAAAACCTAGTTGACGCTCTCGGCGTCTTCTAAACAGAGCAGCTTCCTGCACACCCGCGTTAGGTTGTCTTAGAGTGTGTCTACCAATTTGCTTGCACCTAATTTTGACCCAAAGCCCCCGTTAGATAGGTAAAACTTTTCGTGTCTGTGAACGGCGCTTCGGAGGTTCCCTCAGCAAAATACAGCCGCTGCCGTCTCGAAAGAAACCGGCTGGCTGAATTCGTGAAACTTCAAGAAAGCTAACGTTTTTTTTTTCTTCTTCTATATACTTTTTTGTATTTTTCTTTGTAACTAGAAAATGACTAGAGTCAATGAGAGGTTAAGAGTTTAGGAGAAACTCCTCCCACCGCTCTCCACTTTAGCAGAGCGAGCTGCTGGAGAGGAGGTCGCCTCCTCTTCGGCATTATGTCTGCTAAACTGGAAAGGGGTTGGATGAGCTCCTCCGGAATTCTTAACCTGTCACCAACTGTAGTCCTGGACTTCTATTTTATGCTCCTGCCTATGGCAGTGTGTATCGCGTCTTGAAGTAATGACTCATGCCCCAGAAAAGGCGTGCTAGGGGGCATGCGAGGCGTGGGAAGTTGCAGTCCACGCTAAATCAGAATGGTCACGGCGCTGGAGAAGTAAAATACCTTATGTAAGTCACGTTTTAATTTTTTTATTTAAAATTATGTGTCGCTTTTTGATAATACGTCTCTTGGCCGCAGTTTTTTTATGAAAATGTAATGCTATTAGCGAATTCAAATATCACCGAATCGATTTGATGAAACTGGTGCGTAAGTTGAACTCGTTTTTGTGTCGTTTACCAATGAAACGTTATATTAAACTTTACTATAATTTCGTATACACAATCTGCAGGACAAAAGCATACCCTACAAAATTCGTTTTGATCATTGATATCACCGCGGTAGTAAAATAGGTGTACGACAAGTTTGGAGCAAATAAGAAAAAAAAGAATAAGCTTTTTCTGTTAATTAAATTGGTGCCTACAGTAGAGCGAGCATGCGAAATTTAATTTGAAACTTATCGTTAAAAATACCGGAAGATGAGACGTTTTTCTCCTAACATGATTAATCCCAATTCTCACTAAGAGCTGACTGGATGTTTCCTGCTTTCACTTTAGATCAGTCAAGAACTCCAATCCTCTGCAAATTAGAGAAGAAGGTTAAACAGATTAATATAGGGTAATTGAAGGATTATTAGAGTTCAATCAGCCGAATACGTCATTAAGAGAAGCGGATAATTAAGGTTCACACAAAGCCGGTAAGAGCTATAACGCTCTATTGTGTACCTTAAAACTTAGTGTCTGAGCAAGTCGCTGTTCCGTCACAGGACGGCGGCTTAACCTGCCAACGGTTCTCCTTTGGTCAGAGGCAGACGCGTCTATCTCGCGTGACACCTCGAAGGGGATTTCGTCCGGGGTCGGGTACTTTATATCCTTTTCAGATTTAGAAGAGCTCCCTTTGCCTTCCCACCATGTTTTGTCGCGTTAATTAACTGCTGTATTCTCCTTGCGCTCCGGTAATTTGGAACTACGCATCTCATTTAGGGTCGAATAACTAATTTGAGAGGAGCTTTGTTCGACGGCCGTATGAGGAAACAAGTTTCTTTTTGAAGTTTGTGTGGTTCTCATTGTAAACACCAGTGGAGTCTTGAAGATAAATCTTTGAAAGGCAACAATATTGTGTTTCGAAAATATTGTCATCAGCTAATGAATAAAAGCGATCGAAATTTTGTTGTCATCATCTGTCAATTGAAGGAAGTGATCAGGATGTTGACACTTCTGAGAGAATCCTTCTGATTCGTCGCGTTGATGGTTTCTGTTCGCTATGCTGTGGGAAGAAGAGAATGTGAAGCATCAAAAATAAGAATATTTCTGTCAGAGCGAGGTAGGTCTCTTGGATAACGTGGATGTGAACGCGAAGTGGTAGTATGTGAGGAGGGTGGGGAGGGGAGGGGCAGAGATTGCGTAAAAGTAGGAACACTGTTGAAAGCTCAACTGCGGTTTGTATATACGAGCTTGTCAGGAGCTGGCTCTGGCGATTAGAAAACCAGTGCTGACGTGTTCAGTTTTTCACACCCCGAATATGTTGAATACAATTATAATTCACGCATTTATAACACGTTTACGCCCAAATCCGTTCACTGGAAACAAAAAAATATATATATATTACTAGAACTGCTTCACCACCACATATTTAATCAAAAACCTAGTTGAAAAATAAATGAGAAGCGTTGGTGCCTCCTCGGTATCTCTATATTTACGGCGTGATATTTATTTGTCCCTATTGGGCTGAAAATATATCCGTATGTTTACGTACTTTATGCTGTAAGAGCCGGCGTCGGATAAGTGTGTTTGCAGTTCAGTACCCTCCCAGCGTCAACGTGTTTGCCACCAGTTTTCTGAGCCTCCAAAACACGCTTCCGCGAAGTGTACGATTTGACGAGGATTTTCACATTAACCCAGGCTGAATCCGAATAGGTCATATTCGGTCTTTATACCGAAAGGGCGCGTTAATTATGCGATATTTCCTGTATGAATCAGAGCCAGCACGAGCCACCGAATGTCGACATTATGATATGATGAGACAGATTCAAAATATAACATAAAAAATGCATGATGCTAAGAAAGCCGTTTAAGAAATTATGATGATGAAAAATATTAGTGTCAATCAAAATTATCTTCGATGACCTAAGTGATTCTGATGAAGCTACATAAGAACTAGGTTAATTATTTGATAGCAGGGAAGAATTTATTAACAATATCTTGCACTGAACAAACTCAAAAGTCAAGAAAATTAGAAGAAAAAAGATTATCCACTTATGCGAATATTGGTATCAGTGTATTCAAACGCAGTCATGAATATTAAAGCAGAAATCTTATTATCCAAACAAAACACGTCGACTGTGTTTCGCATATCCAGACACGACCAGAAGGTTTTGCAAGGTGCGACTTGGCTGAATGAAAACTACGACGCGAAGGGAGAGTGACACGCAACACAAATAATCAGAAGTGGACAGAGCCCCCCCCCCCGTGGAACAAATTGGCTGACGCCATACGCACGTTCTCAATCGAAGTAGTAAAAACAACGTGAATTAAAAAAAAAACGGGACCAGTTAACGGGGGCGCAATGACTGCACCCGCCTATCGCGCTCTCAGGCACGATTTCTTTAGACGAGGACGAAAAAAAGAAATTGGAACACCCCGCGTTCGCGAATTAGAAGTACGCAAACTCGTCGGCGCCGGTCGTAAATTTATTTATTTTTTATATAGTTCTCTCTGTCCCTTCTCAATTAAAAAATTGCAGAAAAAAACGAGAAACATGACATTTGCACTAAAATACTAAACAGAATAAAACAAACTCGTCCCGAGTTTGTTTTATTTTTCTGTTGCCTGTCAATGTTACCAAGACGCTCTATTGGTTTTCTTTTTCTTTTTCTAAACAGCAAAAAACAAAAAATACGGATTGGCTGACGCTTATTTTCCTCCAATTCAAGCGCTAGCAGTACGAACCAGATGCCAAAGTTTCAGAGTTAGCCGTTATCTTATTTAAAAGTTATAAGTGATTTTCTGAAATTTCAAATGGGAGAATGGCAGCCGACGGAGAGCTCATCCAATACACGAAGCTGAAAGGTGCAATTCACCGAAAACGCGTCCCAAAACTGGCTGCCATCTCCCATTAACATTTCCAGGAAATCACCTATAACTATTGGTTGAGATTACGGCTCGTTCTGAAACTTACGCATCTGATTCTGAGCGCTAGCGCTACATTTGGGCGGAAAATGAGAGTTTCGGCGATAAATATTTTACATCTACAGAAAGAAAAAAAAACACAAACCGTTCGTAGATTTGTTTGTGACACTTTTCATAATACATGCTGTCTGGATGAGTGCTCTGAAAATGATGTTTATTCCTGTGTCGATAGTCACCGACTCGAGAAACGCAGGTGCGGCTTATTATGTTAATCACGATCTTTGCTTTGTGATTGTAGTCTCGGCGTTCTTACCGAGCAATGCCGCAATATAATTGGCTGCGGATCGATAATGATATGGAAGCGTCTCGCAACGCCCTGCGTTTGCTGAGCTCTTTGGTGACCGTAGAATATTTAGGCCACCTTTTCTCAGTTAACTACGCTGCGATCCGATTTGTCTATAGCTGTGTGCATGAATTATATGGATGTGTCTACGAAGCGATTTGGGCCGCACTTGCGTTTACATCTCTTTACTGGCGCTTCTACTCTACCCACTTTTAAAGCAATCTGCGTAAAATTGCACGGTCAGGGTGGTGTGTGGACTTGGAAGGCGTCGCTGATTTTTGCAAGGCGTAGTATCATCCGGGTCCGCGAGAGTGAAGCGGATGGATCACAACGTGCTCGCCATCGGCACCACAACACGTTGAACCGTCTATGGCGAAGCATATCATCATACTCTGTATTTTGTTAATGCAGACATTCGTATTGTAGTGTCTTCGAAAGCGCGACCTTTTAACGTAGCGTGGCTTGCAGCAAACCTTGTTGGACGGGGAGCCCTACCAAAGCTCGGTACGACTTCGCACTCGCAGTCATTCAATCCACTCGTGGCATGCAGGTTTCAACGACGTTTCCGGGCCATGTTCGACTGTGCAATACTTCGTTTCAGGTTACGTCTGGACGCAACTGACGCCACGAGCTAATGGGGTCAATCAGCGACAGTGTCAAATGCGCACGTCACTGGGCCTTCCCAGTACATGATTGATTCAGCGATTATACAACACGTAAAAAAACATGACGAACACACA
Source organism: Ixodes ricinus (assembly GCA_037355805.1). Classification (NCBI taxonomy): domain Eukaryota; kingdom Metazoa; phylum Arthropoda; class Arachnida; order Ixodida; family Ixodidae; genus Ixodes; species Ixodes ricinus. Next base: position 45,323 of record JAZHYW010035706.1, read on the forward strand.
GAAAAAAAAGAGTATATTCTTACGCCCCCTTGTCACATATAATGCACCTGAAAACTTTGTTCAACGTAAAGCTCACTTACGTCGAACAGACGGTACCAACTTTCACAAGCGACTTGATAGCCGAATCGTGAACTTATTAAAAAAGCCAATGTACATGTGATTGACTGCCGAAAAAGTAACCGTTTTTTTTTTTTTGGCGCTACACTCTAAGAAAAAATGAGAAAAAAGTAGCAACGGTGCGTCTTCCTCCTTCTACTGACGCGCCCCCGAGCGGACACAAGAAAAAGGGGAGGAACGAAACGTTTTTCTCCATCTCCAGGCCGGCCGACGGGTGAAAGTTTTCGCCCTCCTGACTCATCTTCTTTCGGTTTTGTTTTTCGAGCAGGTCGCGCGCGTTGTTTAATAAATGCTGTTGAGTTGATTGAGCTTCAGCGGCAACAAAGGCCGCCTGTAATTTCGTCTTCTAGTCCAAACGTGGAGAACATTTCGGTTGCATTGACGTTTTTATCACTAATTTTATCAAACGAGCAAACGAAGCCGCTAGAAACAGCGAAGTTCCGGAGCAGTGCCAGCAGCGCCACGTACACTGGGTAAGATCGCCGTGTCGCCGTCTCCGGATTGCGGCCGCGGTATGGTCCCTCAGCCGCGGGACCCACGGAACAGCGGGAACTACGGTAGCGAAACCACGCGGAGCTGTGTCGACGTTTTCGACGTTATGGAAATCGCAGGAACTGCGTCCAAGACAGGCAGGTTCTGCTGCCGGCTGCCTGCAGGTGCCTTCCGTGCTGAATTTAGTTCTGTTTTCCGATGCCGAGTGCAACCGGCGTTCATCGTGGTTCTGTATTTGTGCGTCAGCAACATAGCAGCAACATCGTGATGGCAGTGTTGTGCATTGTGAACAGAATACTGGAATTATCGCCGATGTGACCGTGTGTTCGCGTATCAGTGGTGTAACAACAAGATGAGATGATGTAAACTGTCGGGCTTGATGCCGCTGGCCGAGCCGTGATCGGAGGGGCGGGGTGTCGCAGGTTGACATTCCGCTTTACATTAAAGAGTTGAATACCACTTAAAGGATTAGGTGCAATCGATCGACGTGCGGATAGTCATGTTGGAACGCTGGTCTGAACAGTGAGCTCCTATCGTACAGTGGCCAATGTGACTGTCGGTTGTCTCGTCCCCGAGAGCGATTGCGCTCTGGGGAAAGGACTGAACAGTACGAAATCATGACGGAAAGTACGTATATTTACTGTGTGGAATTTTAGCATTAAAAAAGAATAAGTAGGTAAAATAGAAAAAAAAGCTACCCTTTATTTTGCTGTTTAAATATACTACGGTTCCTGGAGAAACCGCCCTCCAAGTGGCGCGCTGGGATGAGCGCTAGAAGTTTTCGAGTTTCGCTACGGCGTATACCTCCGTACACTTAACACCTGCCGCAAGTCGCGGCTTTGATTGCATTCAAGTTGATCGAAAAGCGATTTCTCAGCCCGTGAAGCGTCACTTCCAGCTGAGTGAATATCTGCTCTACAGAGGTTAATTCAAGATGGCAAATGTAGCCTTGCGCGAACAGCAAAAATAGAAAAACAATCACTACAATAGAAATACAGGCTACGACGTGCCGTGCGGGGAAACTAACTCATGGCTTCGAACCGCATTGGAGCGGCTTGATTTATTGGCTTTAAAATAATTACGGCATGATCAAGCGTTTGCTTTTTAATAAGAGATTCATCCCCTGAGCCATTCAAAATACTCTCAGAGGAATGATATTGCTGGAAAAAATTCAACATGCTGGGAATATTTTTTATTGCTTATTCAGTCACCGAGAAATTCCGTACGTTCAAAACGACCAGTATAAAAGACGCAAACGCAGTGCTCGGGTGTAGTGTTCGGGTTAGTGTGCCGTGGTATTGATGTTTATATGTGCCATGTACGTGTGTTCACCTGATGGTTGTAGTATGCCTAATGTGTGTATAGCAGAAGATCCCGAAGCGCAATGGTGCCCTGAGGAAATAAACATACTTCTTTGTAGAACATGAATTAGGCAGTACCTAGCGCCACCTAGCCTAGCTACTTGCAATTACTCTGCTTCACCCTGCAATCTGGTGGCAAGCGATTTAACCTTCTTTCACGCTACGCGATAAACAGCAGCTTCGAGATTGTTCTTTTGAGAGCGGCTTTTGGTTTCGCGGATTGGTTTCCATTCCTCCGTGATGTGCGGCTGACGAAGAAATTGTGACTCGTGGAACACAAAATGTAAGACGTAAAGTGCGCGAATTAACTGCATGGGTATCGGTTGTCTCCGCTTAACATCGCAGTGCTATCGACGAGAAGACCGAGCAACTGCTTTCGAAACGCAAGTTTCTGTACCTGTGGGGAAAGTCTGGCTTCGGAAATAAACACAGTTCGCGGAAAGCTCGTGTTACGCTTTTATTTGCTGCTCATTTCGTCCCGTACAAGAGACGTAGCGTCCTCGTTAAGCCTTATTGAGCTCGATTTGCTCGATTCAGGGCCGCCATAATGAGGTGCAGGCGACGGAGGAACTAGTTGCTCCCCTGCTTCAGGGACGAAAGTTTCTCCCTTTCTAAAGGAACATAGGTTACAAGACCGTTCCTCCCCTAAGGAGGACTATCGATACCCTTTTTTCTAAAAGTGTACTGCGAAAACTAATTTCTTTCTTTTTTTAGTTTTTTTATGCACTTTTTTCTGTTCAATATGTTATATTCCACCGTCACTCAGCCTCTCGATAAAGTTGGGGCCGCCAGTTCGAGGTCAGTACGCTGTATGTCGAAGTGAAAGTTTGGGGTGTCTTTTATTTGACAAGGGGTGTAATGGCTACGCCCTTTTTTTAGAGTGGACAGCGCGCTTTCGACGATGTATGATTGGTTCCATCACCAAGTCGGCTGCGTCCGAACTTTTAAACGAAATATACTAACCATCATGACTACGAGCCGACAACCTCCCGGCAACCCTCCTCCTTTCTGTGCTTTCCACCCCGATTCGTACGTACACATTCGGGAAAGGCACGACCATACGCCCCCGCCCTTGCAGGGCAGAAGCACTGCGCGTGCGCACCAGGGGTGCCAGCGGCACTTCTAATTTAGCTAATGCTTCTTGCATCTCCGACATCTCCCTGTATGCCCGTGGCTTCCCGCCAGCGTTCATGCTCCCTTCAACCGCGGTCATCACCGAAACCGCAATACGGTGAGTTCTTGCGCCTCTTTGTTTGTTATTTTGTTTTGTCGCGCGTTCTGCCTCCGAGGTTTCCTCGTTTCGACGACCGCGAGCACTCACGACGTTGGAGGCGTTTCGCCCTGACTTCGCATGAATGCAGTGGCACGTCGTGGTAAGGTTTTCTTCGGGATTCTGCCGCAATGGCGTCTGTCTGTATATATGCTAAAATCTCCAGTCCGCCTCTGTGCAATGACAGACCGTCGTCTCTTCTGACGTTCTAGATGGTTCGTTCTCTCCCCGCACGTCCTTTTCTTCTCAGCACACGAGAAAGAGCTTTAATTTCCGGATTCCTTCATATCAGTGTTTTTGCTTATCTCGTTCTTTTCGTTCTCTGTCACCATAGACGTTCTTACATTTGCTCAGTTTTTTTTTTTTTTGTTTTCTTTCTATTGAAAGAAAGAATTCAATACAGGGAGTGAAATTAGGAGCACACATCTAGATATAAGGTTGATGCTGGTTTTATGCCTATGCTCCTCCGTGATGCTTTGCGTCTTCGCACTCCGCCGTGCATATTTGAATATATTTCGTCCCAAAGAATTTAAAATAAAATATTAAAATATAAATAAAACTTGTTTTTCTGAATTGGCTTTTATTCACTTTCAAAGTATTTCTCTGCCTTTCTTGTCCATTTTTGTCGGTTTTATCTTTTGGAACATCAAGGTGCCGAGCTTTTTGCGAGATAAATCACAATTAGAGTCCGCGTCAAAATGAATGGAATTTGGAATTACATGTTTTTCCTGCATTTATATATATATAAATGTTCTCTTTCCAAATGGATCAGTACTGTGCGTTTTGTTTTCGAAACTCCATAAGAAATCGAAGCCTCTAGATTAAAAAGAAGATGAAGTAAGCAAAGGCACAATTGAAATCGTATGCTATTCACAATTAGCTTTATGAGATGAGGTGCTATATGTTTAACCAATTAGACATTGTATTGTGCTGCACACCAAGCAATGTTTTTTTTCTTTATCTCTCCACGATAACATATTCAATGCGTTAGAATTTCTTTGGGTTTAATACAGTAGCACTATTTACAGCGTTAGTCGATAGGCGAAAGCAGCTAATGTTCGTCACTGCATGTAACAAAGAAGAGCTCGCCAAATCGCCTGCACTCTATCACTGCTTACAATTTAAATGAAGCTTTCTTAAACTGGTAATGAATAATGTATTAGCTCCAATCTCATCCTTAGAAACGGTATACGTAGCATAGTTAAGAATATCAATATTGCAATACACATGTGGGGAGTAAAAGTAATTATATTTAACTCAAGATCATACTACGACAAATGATAAAAAGGTTTGCAGATGACTTGGGGTTAAAATCCGGAATCTGTCCATTTGTGCCAATTAAAAATACCATGTATGCATAGTGGAAGCATACAATTTTCAATCTGTGTTAATAATTTATCCTATAAACAAACAACACCAATCGCCTTACATAAGATTTATTTCGCCCAGGTCTTATTCTCCTTTAATGCATTTTATACGCGAGCCTTTCTTCGTTCATGGTAAGACCGGCATAAGCATTACCCCCCCCCCCCCCAACGAACACACACACACGCTTTCTTTGTTCCATATGCCTGACTCCCGAATTTCGCCTTCTTCGTTAGCACTTCGTTTACCTTTTTTGCTCAGTCACATTCTTTTTGTATTGGTTTTAAACACATTAGAGAGCGGCGCAGGAGAAAAATAAAAAGCGTCAAAAACGCTCAACCGTTTCCTAGCTACTTATGCTCGCTTAGTTTTTTATTCTCACCATTCTATAGAACAGCTTTGAACTGGACACGCTCCAACCGGCATGTACACCAGACAACTTCATATCAGCGTGAATATGACATTCGTGTATTTTGCAGTTCACTTCGAATGGTATTTTCCGTGTATTATCTCCGTGTTCTCCACGTATAGTAAACACGACCCATTGAGACCAAACAACCGCGGATGCAAGCGGAGACACCGGCAGGGGAGAGCCGAGCAGCGAGCCACTGAGAACCACAGGACGCCTGAAAACAACAGACTGGGCGCGGTCGCAGAACAGAAAAGACTCTTCTCGTAAACACAACCCATTCCAACTTAAACAATTAAATGAATATATCCTTGCATTATCCCATACTTGACAAGTGAAGACGCTCAAAACCAAAAAAAACTGAGAACGTTTTAGGGACAGCTGAACTACTACAGAAAGTTCACCAGCAACACAGCCGACATCGTACATCCACTACATGAACTGCTGCGAAAAGATAAAAGGTAGAAATGGTCGAGATTATGCCAAAGAGCCTTCAACGATGCGAAGAAGTAACTCACAAAGCAGTCTGCTAGTGCACTATGACCCTGCGCTTCCTCTGGAATTGCACTGTGACGCACCGAGCTATAGCATTGGTGCAGTACTTCAACACTTCCTGCCCAACAAGCGACGGGGGCCAATTGCTTTCATGTCGAGAACGCTCTCCAAAGGTGAGCGAAACTACTCCCAGATTGACAAAGAAGCGCTGAGTTTAGTTGAGGGCGTAAAGAAATTTCACCAGTATTTGTTTGGGCGCCACTTCACGAGGTGGACAGTCAACAAACCTCTCATATCGATTTTGAATCGCAGTAAGGATATTCCTGGCATGGTTGCAGCAAGAATGCAGCGACGGGCGATCATTTTGTCAGTGTATGACATCGACATAAAGTATGTGTCAATCGATAAGAACGTTGTCGCAGACTTGCTGTCAAGACTCCCAATGAGTGACAAGGGCGCTACAGAATCATAAACTACAAGAATGGACGAAATCAAATGTCTCCATCAAGAAACGTTTCATGTACTCCCGCTGACACATAAGCGGATCAACAAAGAGGCACGAAAAGACACCATGTTGTCAAAGGTTTTAAGACTGACCATGGAAGAATGGCCGGAAGGAAAAAATTCCGATGACCTCAAGTCTTATTTCCGTCGCAGAACGTAACTAACCGTGGAGATCGACTGCTTAATGTGGGGAACACACGTCATCGTACCCTCGAGGTACCGAAAACACGTTTTGAACGACTTGTATCCAGGTCATGCGAGAATGACAAATATGAAGGGACTAGCACGACACCACGTGTGATGGCCGCTTTTGGATCATGACATCGAAACGATGGTCCGCAGTTGTCGGCCGTTCCAGGAAGTGAGCAACGATGCACCCAAAGTTTCAATACACCTGTGGGAATACGCAAAAAATAAATGGCAACGCCAACATGCAGATTTCGCAGGACTCTTTGAAGGAAGAAATTTCCTGCTGAGCATTGATGCATACTCGCAATGGCCCGAGGTAGTGTCCATGACCTCGACAACTTCGGCAGGAACCATAAGAGTGTTTCTAACACTCTTTGCAAGATATAGACTTCCAGAAAAGATTATGACAGAGAATTGCCCGCGATCCGATCAAGCGAATTCCGGGATTTTATAACAAGAAACGGAGTGCAGCAGTAATTCTCAAACCCCAACCATCCCGCCACAAACGGTAAGGCAGAAAACTTCGTGGGAACATTCAAGAAGTCTGTAAACGCAAGCCTGAAGTCGGGGCTGACCATGGAAGAGGCATGCCATAACTTCTTCGTGGCATACCGGACGACCCCGCACAAGACAACTGGCTCAACACCTGCCAAAATGATAACAAGAGACGAATTTTGCACTACGTTCGATCTTCTTAGACCATCAATAATTGCTGTCGTGTGATCAAAACAGGCAAAGCAGCACGCCTCGCGCAACTCTAAAGAACGACACCTACATCAGAACGACCAGATCTGGGCAAAAAACTACCTGAACCTGCAAGAAATGGTCGAATGGCGTCGTCATCGGAGTTCTAGGAAACCGAAAACATGAGATTCGCACGAACGACGGAAATACATTGAAACGACACATTGAACAGCTGAGACATGTACCCAAGGGCTCAGAGGAAGAGGGAATATCTACGAATCAAGACGATAGCCTCAGCCACGCAAAAAGATCAAGAAAGTTGGTTCTTCCTACGGCACCAGTCAGCGAAACGGTTCACCTTATCCGATTTCCAGTGACGACTTTCCAACCACGATTCAAGACAGTCAGAACGATCCTGCAGCCCCGAAGGCAGGCTCTTTAAACTCGCCTGCCACACCGCTTAATGGCACACGTGACCAAGACACAGAATTAGGTCCTCATCTTCTCAGAAGATCACCACGGACGCGCCATCCACCTACCCGGCTGGGCATGCAAAACGTTAAGTTTCTTAAGGGGAGATATTGCCTTCTATTATATGCGTGTTCGTCACGTATAGCCAACACGAGCTACTGGGTCCAACCAACAGCGGATGCAACCGGAGACACCGGCAGGAGGCAGTCGAGCGGCAACGCCTGGAAGCAATAGATTGGGCGCAGTCGCAGACCAGAAAAGGCGCTACTCGTAACAAGAACCGATTGTAACCTAAACAATTAAACAAATAATGCCGCGTGCATGATCGAGAGGATACGCCTCTCCGTTCATCTAGAAGATTCGTATGCACTCTTACCCCGAGAGTAAACGATAAGGAAGCCAGAATGACCTTGTCTAGTCAGCCTGTCGCCCCTCGTCCCTCGTAGAGGAAATCAAAAACTAAGGATGTATTGCACACAGCAACATATCCTTGCATTATCCTAAATTAACCGGTACATCACAGTATTGGCCGGTAAAAGCTTCTACCGCTTGGGTTAACGCCCCAAACAACCATACTCAATACCACCATTAGTTCAGACAAAAGCCTTTCAGTTGTGAGAAAGGATTAAAAAAGAAGTAAAAAAAGGCGATAGCTTCTTTGCGTTAGCAGAGTAGCGGTATGCACTCATACCAATGTAAGGTGTTTTAGCGACTTAAGAATAATTTATGCCAATTTTGTACACCCAGAAAATGAACAAACATCTCTCAGAATAATGAAAATCAGAGAGCACGAATATCAACGAAGTTGACGCCAGCGAGGCAAGTGAGGGGGGTACGGGTCCCAGCACTTTCACTGTAATTTTGAACGTTCTTTACTATTTGCCTGGGCAGCCCATTTAACTGGTTGTCACATTAATCCCTACAAAAAAAAAGACTAATGTAAACAAAACAAAAATCATCAATCACGAGATTTGGCAGTTTGTTAAAAAATGTTTGTATATACGAAAGCGCACGTCTCACTCCTTTACAACATTTGTAGAGACCAGCCATGTGATTAACCCACGATTCTAGACCTCGAGGCCTAAAAAATATCAAGTTCTTTGCAACCTTTGGAGGTTCCCAATAGCCGGCGTTCAAGAAAACATTATCCGACCCCTTTCCACTTTACCTGAGCGAACGCTGGAGAGAAGGCGGTCTCCTCAGCAGGAACAACTATGGAATCTAAAAAGATAAGGTGAAGGTGTAACGAAAATCATAACAAAGAAAAAAAACGATATAGAGTTACAGAAGAATAAACCGAAGGAGACCTGAAGAGAGGTAGAAGGGTTTTAGAAGGAAAGAGCAAAAAAAAAAAAGAAACAGAATGTGACATTTGAAAAAAAAAACGTAAAAGGCCGAGTGAGAATGTTAAAGTTAGAACTACTCAACACAGATTCGTGGATGAGAGATAAGGAAAGAATATCAGGTCAAACAGTTTAATAGGGAGAGGAATGCAAACCAGAGAGAGATAACAACAGGGCAGAAACAAAGGCCGAGTACCCGAATGAAAGAAGTCTTCTTGCGTTCATTCGCCCTTGTAGATTGTTCCGGAAGCTGGGAAAATAGTTTTTCTTTTAATCCTTGTCTTCTCCGTGGATTGCCGAGATAGAAGGGGGAGGGAAACGTTGAGCGGTACAAAGGTGGAAAAGATTTAGGGAAACGCGAATGCACGTAAGGCCACTTTGCGTAGTAGAGTGAAACCCCGGCGCACAGACCGAGTTGCTGAATTACGGCCGCTCGGAGAAACATCGCGCGTGACGTTGCATCGCTGCGCTGGGGTCCTGCCGCTGGATCTCAGGTGTACGCGCGACAGTCCCAGCTGCCGGGAAAGTACGCCGACGCCTTTGTCACATGGGCTGGACGCTTCGCGCCTGTCATCGACATCGGCGGCTTTACGCCTAGCCTTTTCCTCTATCCGCCGCATTATGGTCTCGTGGAACCACACGTTGCGGCAATGCACCTTCAGGTACGCAACCTTAATGAGCCAGACTCTGAATGATTGCGTGGTAATTAGGGCGAAGAAGAAAGAAACCAAAGTAAGTTTGTTGTTGTTATTGTTGTTGTTTTTTCTTGGGGGGGGAGAGGTAAGCTTTTTGTTCGGTGGGAATAAATAGCAGGCACCGTGATGAGCGAAGGCTATTCTTGGACAAAATATAAAGGTGGATGTTTTTGTGCTAGGGGAGGTCGTTCCAGCGGAATATCAGTATAAAGGATAGAGCTTTCCGAAATAACCAAACGTTATTTTCTTTTATGGCACATTTTTACGGGTATTTCCTGGTAAATTATTTTGTTATATTGTCGGCGAGGATGACTGCGTGGTCAAAAGCTGGTTGAGCGCTGTTCGAGCGGCGCTTTTACGGTAAACACCGGACACTTGTTAGCACCAGTTTCGGCCCAGGCTTATTGGATTTGGTAGTTCGTCAACAAAACTGCTTTTGCATAGCCATTTCACCTCCCCTCCGGGAGGTGAAATGGCAATGCAAATATAGTTAGTTTAGTTTCATCCCTGATTGGGAGAGGGGGGGGAGCGCTATTAGAACTAAGAAGAAACAAGAAGCATTAATTAGGTAGATGAGAAAGAATTTGGTAGGAGACGAGGAGTAGGTTTTATTGTCCTGTTGTAAATGAACTAAATGGCTATCATGAACAATTCAACAGGATCATATGGCACAGATATCCGAAAAATAAGAAACTTCGTTCATAGGCGTCTCGTGAAATGCGTTTCCTAGAAACGTTTTTGCGTTTCCTAGAAGCTCAAAAATAAACACAAGTGAAATTTGATTTGAAAGGCACGCCAACCTATTAGTAATGCCTAGATAGTGAGAGATGGGCGAGTTGGTATATCGTTCCTTTTGGACAAAAGCGCCACAAGACAGGGGCTCAGAGTAAGAGACACAACACAAGCGCTACTTTCAACTTACTATTTATTGAAGCAACACAAACTATTTATACACCCAATTGGGCTTCTCAAGCATGTATTCAAGTTATTTATGCGTTAAATGAACTGTCATGGCACGTATGCATCTGTCACCACCTTGCATTCTGAGGTTGAACGACTCAAACAATTGTCTCGAGATCTTGTGTTTTAACTTCCCTGACTTTTCTTTTTTTTTTCAGTTCAGGGACACAAGGTCATCTATCACAATGAACAGTCAAATTGCCCGGGGGGGGGAATTTCTTACTGACAGCGCGTGCTCTTGTGCCGTATCATTGAGGCACGTGCCCGTTTGACCTATGAACGCCTTATCGCAAGATATAGAAAATTCATACACGACCGACGAGGCGCGATCTATGAGCTGCTTTGAGTGTTTCTTTTGGCACACGTCACCATCACCTTTTTTGTTGTTGATTTTTTGGCAAAGACCAGACAACGTTTCTGTGGGCGAAAACCCTACTGGCACATCAAAATGCGAAGCATCTTTTTTAGGTCGTGTGAAACCTTGTGTGTATAAGGCTTGACGACGGGTCTCACTTTTTCCTGGACCTGGGTGCTTCCTCGTCATTGCTTTTTAATCTTAGAAAAAAGTGTCAGCCACCTCCTGAAGAAAACGATCAGTGTAGACCGACAGTCTCAGGCGAGGCGTCCCCCTGGTTGAAAAAATGCTACTGTTCATGGTGTGTTGGTACGATTTTGCAAGGGATGCATTCATTGGGAGGAAGCGATCCCTCTCTATACCAACTTAGAGTTGGCCGAATGGAAGGGCAACACACCTTTCTTTGAACTCCCAGCTCTATACTCCCAGCACACGGGCTCTTCTTGAAAATCTAATCTTAAATCAATAAATTGCAGTTTCCCTAAAGTAATTGTTTCATGAGTGAAAGTAAGGCCGTGAAAATTCGTTAAGAAATTTTCTAGCACTTTTTCAATAACTTTGTCATCCAACAGTGTGGGCTACAGTACTAGCACTAGGATATCATCCACATACCTTAATATCTTAACATCTCCTTCTGTTTCTAAATCGTCGGGCACAGTGGGCATGGTAGTACAACCCGGAGCATGACGGTTAAACTGTTCTTCCTGATCACGCAGCTCTTGCTGACACTCGCTGGATACGATCCTGCATCCGGCCCGTGTTCAACTCCACAAGTGCGGCGTCAAGACCTTGCGTCAGCATTCGCTTGTCATCAGGATGCGCCCTGACCTCGTGGCTTCGTGACGTCACCTTCATTCCCGATGTCAGCGCCTTGGTCTACAAAAGCCTCGCTCCGACAAGATGTCACCAGTGGGCATGGCAGCACAACACGAAGCATGACAGCTAAACTGTTCGTCCTGATCACGCAGGTTAGTATAAAGTACCCGGACTACCATGAATTCAAAAGTAACGATGTCTGTCTCATAGTGCTGTTAGGCCCTGGCACATTCGTCTGTTTCTTCGCGGATTGTGTCCATTCAGTGACCTTGTTGTTACTCTTAGCGGGGGACGTTGAGACTAACCACGGCCCAAATACGGAAGCCATACAGGAGATCCGAAAAAGTCAGAAGGATGTTGCCAAGCACATAAACGTAATGCGAAAGGAACAACTAAGCCGAAAGGAGTCATTTAACGGCATAAACAAGTGGCTCTACTATCGAAGCTACCATTCACGAGGTTAGAGGCACGCTCGGCGAAATCTTTGGAGAATTACGAGACTAGGATTACTGAGTTATCTAGCACCATTTCCCACTTGACATCAACTTTCCCAAATGGAAAAGAAGGTTGATGACCTCGACAACCGTAGCCGACGCAACAATGTAATAGTTTACGGCATACCCGAGGACCCTCGGGAGAACCCTGCTCCACTAAGGCAGAAGGTTTGCACTGACGTTTTCGATGGCATGCTGGATGTAACCGATACCTCCATTGAAAGCATTCACAAATTGGGTTACAGCAAGGGAGCTAAGCCAAGGTCTGTCCTCCTGAATCTTCGTGATTTCAACAACAAAAAAAAGAGTATATTTAGAAATGCTCGGAAACTAAAGGATACCGGAGTTTCTATTTCCGATGACTACTCCAAGCAAGTCCGGCTACTTCACAAAAAGTTATGAGACAGTGCAGCCCAGAACAGGGAAAGTGGACATAAAGTCACCCTTGTTTATAATAAAATGAAAATTAACGGTCTTACTTATGAGTGGAACGCTGTAAACGATGCCAGAGTTTGTGTTTCAAGACCAGACATGACACGAGTCTGATGAAGGTATTTTGTCACCGTGACATGACGATTTTTGTTCAACCACGTTAAGACTGATAAATATAAACGCTAGAAGTCTTGTAAATAAAGTTGTTGATCTTCAATGCGTACTACATGACTATGGTCCGGACGTCGTCTCTGGTACAGAAACACGGTAACACGAGGCAATCACAGATTCCGAGATAATTCCTCCTTTATATAACATACTTCGGAATGACCGAGAATCTCGTGGCGATGGCGTTGCCATTATCTTTAAAAAAAACACTTAGACTTTTGTAGTATTTGATGAAGTCTTAGAAATTGAGTCACTGGAGCTAAAATTAACCAGTTTTACTCATGCAATCGTTACAGGTGTCGTTTACCGACCACCAAATGCTTGTCCATTAATGTTTGGGTGCTTACTGATTCTTTTTACAAAATTAAACAAAAACGCCCGCTCTTTTTGATGGCTGGCGATTTAATTTACCTTCAGTTGATTGGGAATCTCTCAGTAGCAATTCCACGGACTGTCCCAATATTTGGGTAGTAATTGACATAGCCTTCAATAATAATCTACTTCACATTGTAAACGGTCCTACACGTATTACTGCGCCTTCCAATTCCATACTCGAGCTTGTGTTTATAACCCACGCGATTGCAGCACGCAGCTACGAGTGTAACGTAGTGGAAGGAATTTCTGATAATCAAATGCTGGTGGTTAAAATTTAAACTTCTGGAACTAGACAGTCACCGCGTAAAAAGAATAGTCCCACGCTTATTTTTAACTTCTCCAGAGCTGATGATGAGTCCATCATTG